>PVLD010035822.1:0-11473 GCA_004027595.1 Dinomys branickii | reverse complement strand
ATCTTGCAGCTGTTGGATTGACTTTTCTTGTGTCTTTGATGATATCACGAGATTCTTCCTTTCACGCTCATAAGCTGCCATGCTGTCTTCAAGTTCTGAAATTCTATCTTCGGTTTCATTTAAACGGTTTTTCATGCTTTCAGCGTTAGTTTTCAAATCCTGGCATTCTCTTTGGACCTGTTTCATTATTGGTAATTCACTCCTAAATTGCTCTTGTAACGTTTCCATTTGTTTCCTATTTTCTTCTAGACTTTTGTCTATTTCTTGTCTATGTAAATGGAACATTTCTTCCATCATTGTTTTCAGCTCGTTTTTTGTCTGAGAAATCATTGCGGGTATGTGGGTTATTTCTGCTTTAAGCTCTTTCATGGCCTGGTGGAGTTGTTTAATTTTGGATGCAATCATTTCATAACTTGAAGTTATGAGGCTTCCTGGTTCCCCTGTATCTTCACATTCAAAACTTGTTCTGGGTGGGGTTGAGTTTTGAGACTGCGTTTTGTTCCTCTGTTTTCCCATTTTTGAGTATCAGATTCAAAATGTGGAGCTTTAAATTCCACAGGCAGTTCAGCAGGCAAAGGTCTGCTGCAGAGGCTGCTCCAATGGTTACTTCTCTTTGGGAGAATATCCCTTAAGCTGTCTGCTGAGATTTCCGCTTCTATTCCCTACCCCAAGACCTGGCCGGGGCGAATAAACAGCTTGCCGCCCCAGCAGTCTTACAGACAGGGCACTCCGGTGTTCCTCCCTGGGTGGAGCTCCTTCCCCCCTCACAAATTCCGTTGGGGCGCCTAGCTAGTTCTTCCCACCCGGGAAATCCCGCAGTTTTTAAAGCTGTTTTGATGTTACTCGCTGGGCTGAGCTTCTTCCCGATTCAGGAAAAACCGGTTAGAGCCCCACTTAACTCACCCTTTGATCGTGCAGACAGGAATGCAGTTCAGATGTATCTCTCTGGATGGAGCTTTTTTCCCGACTCAGCAATCCCGCTGATTGCTGTTGCTCCGGTTCACGCAGTGCCGGCTGCGGGGGTGGGGTTCTGAGCAGGATCCCGGATCGCTGCCCAGATTGACGCAGTCTGTCCCTGTCGCTCCAATTCCCGTGGCTCCAGCTGCGGGGGCGGGGTTCTGAGTGGGATCCTGGATCGCTGCCCAGATTGGCGCAGTCTGTCCCAGTAGCGCGTTCTCTGAGTTTCCTCTGCTCCGCTGCCTCCAACAAATCCTGGTTACAGCCACCTCTGAGCCGGTTGGGTTTAGGAGCTGAAGCCGTCCTTCCCTCTGCACTCGCTCTCTCGGCTGTACGCGATTTGAACCGAGCTGCGGCCCAAACGCTGCACTGATCCTCTGGGCGCCGAGCTCTCAGGGTCCGCCCACTTCTCGCCGCGCGGCTTCTCAGCCGGCCCTTTGATTCTCAGGCCGCAGAGAGGAGCCCGATCAGTTGGAATTTTGCCTCCACGGACCGGGCAGCTGTGCGCAAAGGATCGGTCTCTGGGAGAGATTCCCTCTGCTGCTCACCTGGTCGCCATCTTCCCGGAAGTCTCATGAAGTTGTTTAAATATACAACTATAAACAGAATAGTTATCATGGTCAAAAATAACATTTAACATGAATATAAATCTAATAAAACAGGCTTACAAGATAAGAATGAAATAAATTAAATTTTTCCTAATTTATAACACAATATGTCCAGATTATTAAAAAAACTAATAATCTTTCTTTTACATCTTTTTTATTTAGGAAAAATTCTTTCTATTACATTTTTGAGAAGGGTATTGGGAGAAAGAATTCTTTTTTGATGAGAGAAGATTGTGTTTTATTGGCCTACATCACAAATCCAGACTCAAGGATAGCAAAACAAGCTTAGGAAGTGAAAAATTTTATTGCCATATGTACTTCTTAGGGGGTCTGTTAGTTTTCCTGACAAAAAACAAAACATCAAAAGGTAATCTTTCTTTTTTTTTTTTTTTTTTGTCTTTTTGAGACAGGGTCTCACCATGCAGTTCAGACTGGCCTTGAGCCCACTTTGTAGCCCAGGCTGGTCTTGAACTCATAACAGTCCTCCTACTTCAGCCTCCCAAATGCTGGGATTACAGGTGTGCACCACCACACCTGGCAAGGTAACCATTCTTTTATCACATCTTTAGGTTTAAATAAGCCATTCTGGGCCCTGAGCTATCATGGTTCAGATCTGAATGCAGTGGGAAAAGCCACTAAGTGAAAGATGTAGTACTAGTACGTTAGAAACAGTGTAGCTGAATAGATCATTCCCTTCTACCCATTTAATTTTAACAGCACCCTAGAACCATTACTCCACTTTCTTAACACTACCTTTTTTTTTTTTTTTTTTTTTTTTTTTTGCAGTACCAGGGATTGAACTCAGGACCTTGTGCTTGCCAGGCAGGCGCTCATGCCACTGAGCTATATCCCCAGCCCTACTCCACTTTCTTAAGAGAGGTATAGAATCATATAACAAGAACCAAATAAATCTCTGATGGTAGGTGACAGCACATGCTTATTGGATCTCCTAGCCTGACCCTCAGTCACCTTTACCCTACTCCAACCTTAAAATGAGTTCATAAATAGGCAGTACATATCATGCATGTCATTAAGATCAGAGTTAATTTTGGAACAGACATGCATGTTGAGAGGCCCTGAGATGACACATCACTCTGTCAATCATTCCTGTCAGTCATACCGTGAGGTTCAGGGGAGACACTGAGGCTGAGGTGCATATCCTTTAAATTCCAGAAGCCTGATTTATCTGGGCATTGCTGCCGCTAGGTCCTGTTTTCTGTGTGCAGTGCTTTTGCTTTCCTTTCCTGGCACCCTGACACCACTTTTCTATTTGTGCCATATATTTTGTCAGCATGGACTTGCCCTGAGCACAGCTTCCCATCATTTTCAGTAAATACTGCTGTTGCTACTTGCCATTGGATGTATGCTTTGAGTTCTTTGCTTGTTAGACAAAAGAGCCTGAATTACACCTGCTGAGTTCATCACATGGAAGAGTACTGTGCTATTTTTATTACTGCTTGGTAATATAACTTGAAATCTAGAATTGTGATGCCTCCTGCTTTGCTCTTGCTGCCCAGGGTTGCTTTCACTTTTATGGTCTCTCCTGGCTCATACACACTTAGGATTGTTTTCTCTAGCTCTATGAGGAATGCTATTCTTATTTTGATTGAGATGGCATTGTCTATATATCAGTTTTGGAAGTATGTCATCTTTACTATATTAGTTTTGGTTATCCAGGTACATAGGATATCTTTCAATTTTGATGTCCTCATCAATATTTCCAGAGTACTGTAGATTTTGTTGTACAAGTCTTTCACTTCCTTGGTTAGCTTAGTGCCTAAGTATTTAATTTTTTTGATGCTATTGTGAATGGTGGTGTTTTCCTAATTTTTTTCTCATTGGGTTCATTATTAGCGTATAAGAATGCTATTGAGGGGCTGGAGGTACAGCTCAGTGGGCTAAGTGCTTGCCGCTGAGCACTAGGGCCCTGAGTTCGATCCCCGGTCCCGGAAAAAAAAAAAAAAAAAAAAGAATGCTATTGATTTTTGTGCACAGATTTTTATATCTAGCTTTTTTCTAAATTTGTTATTTTAGGAGTCTTTTGGTGGAATTTTCTGGGTCTTCTGTGTAGAGGAGCAAGCTATCTGCAGATAATGATAATTTGACTTTTTCCTTTTCTATAACTATCCATTTTATTTCTTTGTTTTGTTGCTCTGGCTAATGTTTCAAGTACTGTACTATAATGAACAGGCCTGGTTACAATATACATATTTTACTTGTTCTTAATTTTAAAGGGAAAGCTTTCAGTTTTTCCCCACTTAATATGATGATGGCAGTAGGTTTGTCATGAATGGCTTTTATCAGATTGAGAGAAGGTCCTTCTACACCTATTTGCTTTAGGTTTTTTTTTTTTTAATCATGAATGGATGTGGATTTTGTCAAAGACCTTTTCTGCATCTATTGAGATAATCATGTGACTTCTGTCCTTGCTTTTGTTTTTGTGGTGTATTATAGTTCTTGACTTGTTAAACTGTCCTTGCAAACCTGAGATGAATCCTACTTGGTCGGTCATGTTACATGATCTTTTTAATGATTTGCTTTGTGTTTGCCAGTACAGTACTTTGGTTCATGAAAGCTTTTGTTCACAAACAATTTGGTTCACAAACAGAAGGGTTTGGCAAAATTTTATTTTTGCTTGTGAACTCTGCACTGGGTGGTGGACATGACCACAGCCATCTTTCCTGCATGAACATGAACATGACCATCTTTTCCAGAATTATGGGATGAATTAAGATTATGAACGGAAGTACCACTATATCTTGTTATTTTGTGTCAGTGTTCATTTAAGCGATTGGCCTACAGTTTTCTTTTTCAGTTGGGTCTTGTATGGTTTTGGAATCATGGTAATGTTACCTTCCAGAAATGAATTTGGATGTCCTTCTTCCCTTTCAATTTTATTAAGAGTTTGAGGAATACTGTCATTATATCCTCCCTGAAGTTTACAATTTAGCAATGAGTCCTTCTGGTCTGGGCTCTTCTTCGTTGGTATGTGTTTGTTTTTTAAATTACTGCCTCAACTTCATTGTCTGGTACTGAATTGTTCAGAGTTTTTATGTCTTTGTGTTGGATTTTGACTGTGATGTGTCATGGGGAGCATTTTTAGTGCATTTACTTGGCATTCTATAAGCCTCACTTAGTTATGTGTTGAGTGCTTCCCCATACTTGAAAAATTTTCTGCTATGATATCTGTAATCAGATTTTTTATTCCATTTGTGCTGTCCTCTAATTTCTGTTTAGCTTCAATTAGCTTTATGTTAGTCTTCTTTTCATCATCTAGTAGCTGTTGGATGACTTTTCCTTGTTCTCTTATTTTTAAAGATTTCTCTGAGTATATCATCATGTGTTTCCATTTTATCCTTCAGGTCTGAGACTGTTTTATTACACTGGTCACTTACACTATTTACATATAGAATAGAATTATTTAACTCCAGGATTTGTGTTTGGCACTTTTTTATGGCATCATTTACTTTGCAGAGGAGAAAGTTAATGTTATAACAACAGTGTGAAGGTTTCATGTTTCATAAATTTGTCATTCATATTTTAGATAGTTTTCATTCAGCTTTTCTAATTTTTAGGTTTCTTTTCTTTCATAATCACAGTGGTGAGTTTGAAAGCTTCAGTATCATTTGGATTATATCATCTTTGAGCTCACTGAGTTTCTTTGCCTCCTCTTTGAACATTTCATGCAAGCTCAGCTCCTTGTTGTTTGATTTCTTCTCCACTGGTGTTCCTTGTCCAACAGTTCCCATTTTGTCACATTGCTTTTTATTTTTTTCTGGTGAGGGGTTGAGATCAAATAGGGTGAAGATGTATGAAGAGATCTTTAGTTAGGTTCTGTTTCTATTGATGTGATCTTGGCTTTATTTGTCAAAAGGTGTTATTTGCCATTTTAAACTATTTAATTTATTTGGTTGGACCCAGTCACTGTGTTGTAAGGAAAGAATTTGTACTGGTTAAAATAGCATCAACAGATCCAACTATACACAGGTCATAAACATTAAACTTGTTTTGATAATTCAACTTTTTATCAGTCCCCCTTATTAACTATAGTATATTCTTATCAGTGGTATGTCTTGGATGTAAAGTTTGGGGGAAAGAAGAGAGGAAGGAGAAAAGGACAGGGCTATGTTAGTGGGAGGAGAAGGAGGTTAAAAAAAAAGTCAGTAGTTGAAAAATAGATAGGTCAGACTATGTTGGAATTATTTTTATAGCTGGTGTAGGGAGCTAGTGCTGAGGGGGTCTCTGAGAGTCTTTGTGTAGGTGGGAGGAGGTGTCCAGATAGGTGGAAGTGTATTTTGGGATGGGGGAGGGTGAGATTATCAGAACCTGTTACTATATTTGTATTTTGTTTGGACCCTCTAAGCCCAATTTGTTCAGGATTGCCCCGACATATCCTTGAATGTTACTGTGTAAATTTTAGCACAGGTTAATTCTTACTTCTTACTGCATATATACAGGCCCCTGTTATATATATGCTGTACGATAGATGCAAAGGGGGAGAGGGTAGACAGGAGGTAAGAAAATGAGAAAGAAGAAGAAAGAATAGAAAGGAAAGAAAGTCAAAAAGTGGGAGAAGAAGGACAGATAAAGGATCAGGACAAAGCGTAAAACCTTAAAGAATAAAGTAAAGTAAAATAACAAAACAATACCAGTAAAGAAGCAACAACCAGAAGAAAATAAAACAGCAAAGACAACTCAGAATGAACAGCAATGAAACATCATAAGCCTCAGTGACAACAGCACCACGAAACCTTCTCCCTCTTGTAACATTAACTCATCTCTCCCTTTATACTGGGGTCACGGTCTGATTGGGAGCGGCCAAGAAATTTTCTCTCTATACTGCTCAATTGTCTGCCTGCTGCAGGGCTCCACTGTGGCCCTGAGATCTGATTGCTTTGGTTAATTTGGGAGGGAGTAAATGTGGTGTAGTTTTCCCAACTTCCTGTTTGCTGGTTGACTATTGACTTCCATCAGAGATCTCAGGCTCTTGCTCCTTTCACTGCCTGGAAAATATTGCGGGCATCATCTCCACATCTTCCCCCCTGCGCTCTCCATGCCTAGCGTGTGGCCAGTCCAGGCACTATCCTGCATCTGTCTGCCTACAATTGTCTGTCTACCTCCATCTTAAGAGTTCTGCTCTCAGATCCTAAGTTATTTAGGCTATTTACATTTTAAATGATTATTAATATAGGTAGCTTTAAATCAACAATCTTGCTATTGTTCTATCATCTGCTCTTGCTCGTTGTGACTGTTAATGCTGATGTCAATTTCATCGGATTGAGACCTACCTAGATTAGGAGAGCGTGCTCCTGGGTGTGTCTGTGAGGTGGAGGAGTCTATCCTTGGGAACAATACGTGGTGTCTTGCTTATCCCTCTTTGGGGTGGTTCCCACACGCGGTTTCCAGCCACCGCGAACGAAGCAGCTTTGCTCCACCGTGCCCTTCCTCCACGTTTCTGCTTTGGAGCCTGCTGACTACGGATTGGCTCTTCTGAAAACATGAACTAAATGAAATCTTCCCCTTTTAAGTTGTAAGAGTTGGAAGGCTGACTAATATAGAAAACTGGTACCAGAGAAGTAAGAGTCATTGCTTTGATTATACCTGCCCATGTGATTTTCAAACTGGCTTTTGGGAGGAGTTTGGAAAGGTTTGGAGTTGCAGGCCAGAGGAGCCGTAGAATGCTGTGAATAGAGTTTAACGGGCAATTCTGGTTGGAGCTCAGACGGCTACATTAATATTTGGAATGTGGACAATAAAAGCCAGGCTCAGGGCATTTCAGCTGGGAACAAGATTCCACTGGCAGTTGGACTAGAGAGCATGCGTGTTATACTCCGGCCTAAAATTCATTTACATTTCATCTTGAAACTTGGCAGGAGACTGAGATTAAGGGCCATGGACTAATCTGATAGAGAAAATTTCAAAACAGTCCAGCATTCAGGCTGTGGAATAGGTACTGCTGGATGCTTTTAGCCAAGTTTGCACTAAGAATCAGTGACAAAAGAGGAATCAGAAAAAAAAGAGGAAGCAGAAAAATATTCAGATCTTAAATTTTGACTGAGAAAGTACCATTTATAAAGTTGGGCCAAAGGAGCAGTAGCACCACCTAAAAGAAAACAAATAATTTGTACAGGAAGAAAGATGCCTTGAGGGTATCTCAGGAATCAAATCAGCAAGATCCCACCCACTGCAGCCTCAAGGGTGTGAAAGTGTCAGCCTTTCATTTGAAAAGAGGCTCTGGGACCTCTGCTTGAGAAGGGCCAACTCATTGACTGCCTGGGAATTGCTTCACCATGTTTAGTCATTCGGGCACCCAGAGGCAGCTCCAGTCATGGTCTAAGGGGACCTGGCCACTAGCCGCACCAACAGCAGACCTTGGCATTGTCCACCTCATACTGGTTTTATTGGCATGCACAGTGCAAGAATTGTGGGGTCAGGGAGGCTTCCATCAGGATTTGAAAGGAAGTCTTGGGAGGCCAGGCAAGGAGCCCCTGAGAGAGCAGTGCATAAAAAGCTACTGGAGCAAGGTCAAAGCTGCAGTGGAGACCCCTGAAATTCAGAGATGCCAGGAGCATGAAATGTGTGCCAAGGAAAGCTGCAGGCTATGAGTGGAGCCAGCCAAAGAGAGAGGCCGTATGGGCTGTAACTAGCAAGGCCCTTGGGTTGGGGCCACGCAAGACCTTTGGAACTCACAGTTTACCACTATCTGCTCTGCGCGCTGGCGATAGAGCTACATACAGGGCTTCATGTTTGTCTTAATGATTTTCAGTTTTGCTTTGGTCCAATTTTTTGTATCTCCCTATTCTTCCCTTTTAGAATGGGAATATTTACCCTGTCTTTTTTTGTGTTGGAAGTATTTAACTTTTTTATTTTTACAGGGGTTCACAGCTAATTTCCCTTGAGTTTCACAACAGACTTGGACTTGGACTTTTGAAAAGTGCTGTGTCCTCTCCAAGCCTCATGCAGACATAGATGATACTTTTTCAGAGGTGGCTGAATCCAGAGTGTGTGACTGATTCATGGTGCAGTGCTAGGATTAAGGGTGAGTGATTACTAAATCAGTCCACTGAGTGGTTTGGCCCTGCCACAGTCTCGGTAGCCTGGACACAATATAAGGCACAGAAAGGGGCTTGCCTCGTCCTTGCTTGCTGTGCTTCTCTCTGCCTGCCATGAACTGGTTCTCTTCTGCGATGCCTACCTGCCACGCCACCCTGCCTCGGAGCCAGCCGGTTATGGACTGAAACCTCTGCAAGCTGTCAGCTGAATAAACCTTTCCTCCCATGTGTGTAGGGTATTTTGGGTGTTGGGTATTTTGTGGGTGTTGGTTGGGTGGGTATTTTGTCTCAGCAATGAGAAAAATAACAAAGACATGCTGGTACAGTTTTCCTTTTTTTTTTTTTTTTTTCTTTTCTCTCATGATACAGTGGCACCTCAGTTCATGAACTTAATTTGTTTGATGATTCAGGGAAGATGTCACCTGATGCAGAGTTTGTGAACAGAAGCAAAATTTTGCTGAATGGTTCTGTTTGTGAACCAAATTGTTAACAAACAGAACTCCTTCCATCTCTCGGTACTCTTCCCATTTTCCTTTGCTTTTTTTTTTTTTTTTTTTTTTTTTTTTTTTTTTTTTTTTTTTTTTTTTTTTTTTTTTTTTTTTTTTTTTTTTTTTTATACCAGGAATCAAACTCAGGACCTTGCACTTCCTAGGCAGGAGCTATGCCACTGAGCTATATCCTGGGCCCCTCCCTTTCCTTTTATAAGGTACTTTCACTGGATATGGAATTTCAGGTTAAAAGAATTCAGCAGTTTCTTCTATACTCTGCAACTGTTTCAGCACCATACATATAGTTGTTATTGTATTGTTATTAAATTGTTATTTAATTGTTATTAATGAGAAATCTGCTGTCATTCTTATCCTTGTTCATTTGTTTAAAAGCCCTCCCCCTTGTTTAAAGGTGGTCTCTATTACTGGCTTTTAAGGAACATGGTGGGAAATTCATACTTGTACGTAACACATCTTAATCCTTTTTGCTTCTCTTTCCCTTTCTCTCCCTCTTCCCTCCCTCCATCTCTCAGTCCCTGTCCATACAGAACAAAACCCGTTTTAACAGTCTAGCCAATGTGCTGTACATTATGAGAGTTTTCATTTTAAATAACAGAATAAAACTACCCCCAGTCTCATGAAACTGGTCTGCTCCTTTGTGTGGTTCTCTTATCGGCCTGGGGTAGTTTATGAGTTTGTATTAATTTGTACTCAGTTGAAGCCTCCAGGAGTAGCCTCTGAAGATCTCTGGTGGACTTTTTCACTGAAGCTCTCTTATCTCCAATACTTTCCCCTCCTGAGACTCCCATCTTCACTTCAACACAGGGAGACCACTAGGGTAGGCCTGGATTCCTCCTTCCTCGCAGGGCAACTACTGAACTTACTTTATTCTTTGTTGCTTAATATCTTGAAAAGTATTGTTCAATATACTTTTCTCAATGTTTAGTTGTTTTAGGTATGAGGATGAACCCAGATCCAGTTACTTTATTTTGGCCAGAAGCTGACTTTTCTAAACTAAAAACAAACATATTTTTGGACTCCATACTCTTCGATTATATTTTATATGTATGGTACATTTATAATCGTGCATAGTACATTCCTGAGGATTTTTCTGATGAGAGAAATTTTGTTTTGGGTAGGCATTGTTGAGAAATTAAGGTCCTACTTATTACTATACATCTGAGAACAGGAAGAATTTTCATAGTTCTGGCTCCACACATGTAAAGCCTTGTTTCTCCTCCACTTCCACTTTATTTTTAGTGCCAGGTACAATAAGATACAAAGTAGTTTTTTGCATTACTTCTTCCCGTCACTATGTCAGTCAGGTGAGGCAGCACGGTGATCAGTAGCGTTCCTAGGAGCTATTCGTACACTGGCACAATTTTTGCTGAAACTCAGCTATGCATGGATGTGACTACAAATCACAGAAGTATATTTAACTTAAAAAATAGTCCCCCTTGGGTGGAGGAATAGCTCATTAGTAAAGCAGAAGCTTAGCATACCATGGCCCTACATGCAATTCCTAGTACCAAAAAAATAAAACAAAAAATAAAAATATCCTTCTCCCAATAGTCTCCCATTCATATTAACTTTATGAGTTCCAAATATGTTGCGGCCACTGCTCCAAGGCCATCCCACGTGGGGGAAAGGGTGATACAGGGTCAGGAGTGGGCCTGATTATAGTGAAGATGCCTTACTTGCCAAGCTTATAAGGATATGACACCACACTGTTTGGTCCTGCAGGGCCTGCACCAGTGACAGGCGTGGGCCTTGAGCCCTAAATGTAACTTCATGGTAAAAATGTTTCTGCCCATGGAGCCTCCTTGGCTCAGGCTCCCAGCAGCCCACCAAATAAGAGTTCAAATGCTTCCTTGGGCAGAGCATGGGACATATACTCTCTAGATCCACGCTTCCAGCCTAGACTTCTCTCTGCAAACACTGTACCACGCCCATTGGTGCCCTGTGCATGCTACTCTGTGTGTCCATATGTGTGCATGAGTACCTGTGTGTGTCTGTATGTGTGCATGAGTACCTGTGTGTGTGTGAGTACCTGTATATATGTGTACCTGTGTGTATGTGCATACCTGTGCATGAGTACCTGTGTGTGTGTGTACCTGTGTGTGTGCATGAGTACCTGTGTGTGCGCACGAGTACCTGTGTGTGTGTGCGTGTACCTGTGTGTGTGTGTATACCTGTGTGTGCGTGCACGAGTACCTGTGTGTGCACGAGTACCTGTGTGTGTGTGTACCTGTGTGTGTACCTGTGTGTGTGCGTGCGTGAGTACGTGTGTGTGTGAGTGCGTGCGTACCTGTACGTGCATACCTGTGTGTGCATGCATGCATGCGCATGTGTGCAAGTACCTGTGTGT
>PVLD010035821.1:0-11470 GCA_004027595.1 Dinomys branickii | reverse complement strand
TTGGTTCTTGTGTTTTCTTTTTTTTTTTTTTTTTTTTTCTGTTGTTGAGAGGATCAACTGTCTGACTAAATTTGCATGTCTGTATATGGGTCCATACATCTACAATTCGAAGATATCAATGGATAAAGCAACAACTACTGTTGAGACCATATCACCTTGTCTATAGATTAGTTGTGATTGTACTATTTTCTATGATAATAGGTGTCTGTTTGTCAATAAGTTTTTGTACTTTTATGTTTCTAAAATTAAAAAGAAAAAAAAAGTGCAACTGATTTGTAAACTAATGCTGTGTGTGTGTGCACACCTTAGATATTGTGTGCACTATATGTTGTGAGACTAATTGCCACTTCAGTACCAAAAAACATATTTTCTGTTCCTATATCGACATGGAACACAATAACTGTCTGCATAGATGTTAACTCATGAGGGATCTGAAAAAAGGTAGACAAAATGATGCAGTGTAAGTAATTTTGAAATTTCACTCAATTAAGTTGGTAAGAACAATTAACAAATACAGATTACTGCAGAAAATCAATTTGTATTCAAATACTATGGGTACTGTCCTTGCTTCTTAGAGTGTATTCAAGAATAAGACTGTGAAGCATTATTTTTTAGCTTGGAGGGCTCACTATTAAACTGGACTTAGCCAAGTTGAAATAGGCATAATAATATGGTTGCAGAAAACTGACATTGTGCTTAGCACAACGTGTGTGTTGAATAAATAAACATTCAATAAAAATGTACCTTTTATTTAACCACAAACACATAAACGATGCTTCCTTTGTTACTTTCATGAAGTTTTATGTAGCTCAAAATAGTTCAATTTTAAACATAAATGATTCACATATTGCATTGCCCAGCATCACTCTTGCTAGATAGAAACAATGGCTAATTAAGCCTCATCTGGCACTGAGATGACACTGCTGTCCCATGAGGTGCATACAGATTGTCTTTGATGTTGTCTACAGTGACAAACCTTTGTTATGTCGTCCAGAGCTCTTTACTGAGATGGAGGTAACTTTCTAAAGGAGGTGAGGTCTAAATTCTTTCACACTGTATGGAAATTTGTGCTGCTTTTTGATGTGATTTTCGAATGTCAGTACACTGGGACCCACACTACAGAAGTTCTCTGTCCTGGAAATAATGGGAATCTCTCCAGTCACAGCACCATGTCATTTCTTTCATGAAGTGAAATACAGTCTGTTATCCATCATAGTTTTAAGAAAAAAATTAGGGTATTCTTTCCATTTTAGCCTCAAACCCCCAAATCTTTCATGGGGTTTATAATCTCTAGGCCAAGTTTTAAGAACATTGCAACATAGACTATTACTCTATCTTCTGTTCCTTCACAAATCATGTAATCTTAGGTGTCAGTGTAGTGGTCAGTGGACACTGGGAACCAAAAAAATAGATCTGAATTTTTGCATATTTTAAGAATGATTTTACGGCCATAAACCCATGTGAGGCAGTAATCTCAGACCTGGGCCATGGGAGATGTGTGCTTATTGCCAGATGCATCTAAGGCTGCATTACCTTTTATTGAAGAGTTGATGAGATAAGCAAGCTAGAAGAGATGAGATTATTTACAGTGGTAGTTTAAAACTCTGATCTACCGTGGTAGCATTGTGAATCAGTTGGTTGATGGTATTTGAGGTCCTATAGAGTGATGGGTTATGTTTGGTTCAGTTACCCAGTCTCCTTTTCTAGCAAAACGAAACAGAAACAAATCACCTCTGTGAGAACTCAAGGCAAAGCTATGCTGGTATCAGATCTTTGAGTAGATCTTCCTGCTTTGCAATCTAAGGTTTAATATTTTTTCCTATGTTCTCAGCAACTTCAAAGCAAAGGATGTGATCCTCTTACAGAAAAGTCTCTGACGCAGGTGTAAATTACAGAGCTTGATGGAAAATGTAAGTTTAAAGGATACATCAACTAGTCTTTCAGATACATGAGATAAGATTAACCTAGCAGAGGCCTATGAGTAGGATGGAGTTACCTTTCTATCGATGCCACCATCCCATTTTGCTCACATACTACCCTAAAAGAAAACAAGCAAATGAACCAATACAAAAAGCAAACGAAAGACCTTGTGCTTTTAACTTTCATTAAAGTGTTCGTTGCTTATAGTGGCCTGGGTGCAGGTATCAAGCAACCACCCCCATAGTCAATAAGTGACTCACAGGAATTTATAAGGCCAAGAAGGGTAGAGCAGACAGGATATAGACAGAATCAGTCTGAATATGATTATATTGGACAAAATTTTTCCAGAAGCTAAAACTTTTTCAAAAGAAAGCTTTCCACAGAGGGAGAAAGCTTACAAAACTGGAAGTAAAATCAGTAGCACGATTTCGGAAAGTGGCTGATGAATGAAGTGTGCAGGGTAATGAATGAGATGATATTGTTATACGGTGTACAAAGTGTACGCTCAAAAACATCAGTTCCCAGACAATAATTAAGTCCCATTCAAAGGACAATTGGATTTTGCTAATTACCTCCCAATGTCATTTAAAATTTAATGAGATAATGTTTCCAAAATCTTAGCTCAGTTCCTCACATATAACATGCATTTAATAAATAAGAATGTGATTAAGGTTGTTCTTTTGTTAGTCTTATTAAAATCTCTTTATTAAATTTGATTATTAATATATTTGTAGTTGTTTGAGTCACAGTAATTCTGTTTTCAAGTCATTATCTTTATATCATATCTAGAAAAATTCCTGATATTTGTAATTTGCTCATAATTATTTTATTCCATAACAGGGCACATTTACATTTTCTCACTAACTAATGACTTTAATTTTGTGCTTTTCTCCCTGTTTGTAATCACTACACTTGACTTCCTCTAGTATAATCATATTTTTAATTTCTTTGGATTTGAACTTCATCTCAGTGATTTTTTTACTTCCTACCTCTTTTTCTTTTCTTATTTTATGTATGTGTGTATGTATGTATTACCTAGTTCTTTCCTATAAAAATAGTTCCCTCTTGAGGAAAATCAAATGACCTGTCAAAATTTATTTGCTCTTAAATGAACACATTCTTTCTTTGCAATATTTTTATATTTGCATAAAAGTAAATTCCAGTACTTTTAATATCATTTCCATAGCTATATTTTTCTTATGTGTAAAGAATATAAATTTTAGCTTCTTTTTTAATATTGAGAAGAAATTTATCTCATGTAATTTAACTATATATGGTTCAGTATTAACTATACCGTGTTCAGTACTAAAACAAAATAATAGTAAAATAAAACAGAAATTAAGATACTAGCAAAACTAAAAATAAATTGGCTGGGTTTGGAGGCACATGCTTATAATTCCAGCACTCCAGAAGCTGAGGCAGGAAGATTGCTGTGAGTTCGAGGACAGCTTGAGCTACAAAGTAAATTCAAGCCCAGACTGAACTGCCTGGTAAAACCCTGTCTCAAAAAAGAGACAAAAACCTCTAATAATGTAGGATAAGATATTAATAGGACTCAAAGTGAGACCCTCTTTGCCAAGAAGATCTGCTGGTCCCTTTCCACTCTCCCTAACTTGTACCCTGTGGATTGTAGGATTTGTGCCTGCATTTTGTAGGCACATCTGAGAAATAGCTGTTTCTATAGATATATTTATTGTCATTTTTAGGCAATTGAATTAGACTTTGTGCAATTTTCCTCTAACTGGCATCTTAAACCAGAAACCTAATTCTGTTATTTGGTAGTTTCCCCATCTCTCTTCTTCTTTTTCCCTCTCAAAGCAATTACAGGGAGAATACATAATGGCTATTCAGGGATATGCAACCAAATACGGTTTTACATGGTTTTATGAGGTACTGTGATTTCAATAACTGAATAATTTATTAATAATTTCAGAAAACAATCCTATTGATGTGGATCCAAATGTTTATTTTCCTTTTAAAAATTGATTTGTAGTCATCTTTTATTTCCTTTGATCAATTATAGTAATTAACATACGTCATTTAAGCTTTTTTATTGTTGTTCTTTTTGAGACAGAGTCTCACTAGGTAGTTCAGGCTGGCCTTGAACTCATTACATAGACCAAGCTGTCCTTGAACTCACAGTGATCCTCCTGCCTTAGTCTCTGAAATGCTGTGATTACAGGTACTCACCACCACTCCTAGCCATTCAAACATTTTGTAACTCACGTTTTGTTAATATTTATATTTACCACACTGTTAAGAACTTAGTAACCAAAGAAATATATTTTCTAATCTATATTAAAATACAACCATCACACTTTAATATATTGTTAATTATTTTAGTTATTTTTAGTTAATGTGCCAGGAAATGATTCAAAACTACCAACTAAAAAGTGCCCATATCGATATTGAAAATCTACTAACAGCAAAAGATGAGTCAAACAAAGAATTAATGAAAATTTGTCACTTATAGTGAAATGAAAGCAGCTGAATACCAAGCTTTCTCTCTATTCTTTCCTCTTCTGCTGGGAGTATTTTTGGGAAAACAGTGGGTGACTCCATGTAAATAGACTATGTAACAAACTAAGTGCAAATCAGGAAGAAAATCTTGAATCAAGGAAGTCTTTCTTCAGTTTAAGATTGTTAGTTTTAAATTTCTTAGGTAGGCTCAGTAGTGATGGAAGTCTTTCTGTACAGTGTCACAGAAATGTAATTAATTGAGTAAAAAAAATTGAAATTTGATATATTCAGTGCTTATATCTGGGTAGAAGGAATGATAGCACATATCAGAAGCCTTATCATTTGATTCAGACTTCACAACGTTCTCAATGCAGCAAAGCTGGTGACCAACCTTAAATGTCCTGGACCCTTCCCTGATTCATCTGTCTTGATTGTCTGAATGCTTAAAATTAACCCTACAGCTTGATATTACATAAGATTTCTGATCTGTTTGAAGTGTAATACTCTTGCTATTAACTCAAATTAGTGCTCTTTCACAAAGATTGTACATAAATCCACAGGTCATCATGATGGATATTTCTTGAAAGATGGAAGAAGAAAGATACAGTAAGACTGATGAAGATTTGATGGCAGGAAATCAGGCTCTCTACACTTATTAGTGTAAGGCAAAGGTTCGTGGCAGAAGATGGTTTAAAAACCACCAACTGTATTTGAAGACAAAAGGTTTCAAATCCAAAAGTACAAATTAAGTGGATTGAAGGGTGATGAAATAAGATAACAAAATACTCTCTTTTATGGAAGCTATTAGCATTGCTGCTATAAGCCTTAGTGCTTAAAGAAAAAGAGTAGGTCATAGACCTCTACATAATTTTATGGCTATGTGAAAAATTGTGCTACTGACTCGCAAAGTGACAAAAGACCACTGACAAGACCACTTATGGCCTAAAATCTATGTGGGTAGCTGTAGGTCAAGAACAAATGTCTCCTGAATCCTGAAGGTATTATGTTAATGACTTCAAAATTTCAGAGAAATATCAGCAGGGATCCATTTGTTAAAGTTCATGTTAGTGGCACTATGTTGTGGTGCATTCTGGAATTTGCAAAGATTAATGAGATGTTTCAATGGTTATGTGACTTTTACATGATGCATAATTTTAATGGATATTGTAATATATGAAGGCCCATACAGTCTATTCTTTCCACAGATGCATTTTACTGTATTTGCCATTCAATCATATTTAATAGGAAACTTTGGACTGCCTTAGTTCTCTTTGATGGAAAACATTAAGCAGTAGAGAATTCCAGGTGTTTAGCAATATATCACTTGTAAGCTTAAAGGAATGATTTCAGTGACAGATTTGTTTCTACTCAGTCCCTTTTAGACACTCTTTATTGGTCAGCGAGTACAATTCTTATTCATAAAATGAAATATGAATTTAGGGAAAGCCCTAAGCAGGAATAACCATTACAATATTTTCAGAGGGCAGTGACCCAATCCTCTCAGGAGGCTCTTATGATCCAACTATTTAATGATACTAGAAATAGCTTCAAACAAAACCCACACAGACTACAGCTTCAGTAGAAATAAATCATGACTAGTTACCTCTTGAGTTTTGGACCCCAGAAGTTTATTTCAAAAGCTATTTATTATAGCTTCTTTGAAGGGCAATGTCTAATACTCATCAAAAACTGTTTTACATTGGAAAGGTCCCAGATAACACTAAAGTCAGAAGATGGATTGTATTTGAACTAATGACAGAGAAAATGGAGTTAAGGAAAAAGCAACACATAGAAGGTTGCTTATGAAAAGGAGTTATTTTACAGAATATGTCATAAGGCAAAAATCAGGATGAGTCTGCCACACACGTATATTCATTAGCAACTTGTTTCAGTGGCCCAAACCTGAATGTAGCATCTCCTAATAATCGGCTGTCCCATCACTGCATAGCACAAATACTTTTATTTTCTTCTGATTCAAACCCAGAAGGCTTCTTTGATCCTTTATGGGAGTTCCTGGGTGGAGGCTTGTCCTGCTGTTTGGTGAGCAGTGGAAATATTTTGGCAGATTATAAAACTGTAACTGAAGCAAGAATAAGCTATTAAGAATTTATGGCCCTATTGTCAGAGAAGTGTTTGAATATTCACAGATTCTTAGGCCACAGCTTTCTTCTTTGGACAGGAAAATAAAAAGGAAGACTTGAAGTAGATTTGTCCTGTTCTCTGAAGATGAAACATGTACAGATATAAACTCACAATAAAACAAAACACGTGACAACTGATAAGGGGGGTTAATTGCTAAGACATTGTCTCAGGCTGGAGATAACCATTTGGGTTCGTAAAATGAAAGGACATGTGGGACATCGTTCTGTTATCATTGATGGGTAAGAGATAAAAAATATCTCAGTATCCAGCAAGTTATTAATATACCCAGAAAGTCACTAAATAGAAAACACTGTTTGAAGTAGAAAAAATGTTTGTGTCTGAAAGTCTGTAATGACCAGGACAGCATGTAACACACACTTGCAACCTCTATTAGTAACCATGGGGGTCACCAATACACTAATGAGGTTCTGCCTCTGATTCTAAACTCTTCTTCATTAATCATACAATGAGGAAACATCAGATAAAAGGTTTGGAAAATCAAGTTCTATGTGATATACATGGTAGCTTTCCTCTCTCAAGGACATCTTTTTGCTATCAATATTAAGCCAAGAAAATATACATGTAGTGAACATATCAGAGTACATATGACACTCAGAGAAATATTCTAGTCAATAAGCAATTAAAACAATTGCCATTGAAAACAGGTAAATGAATAGGCTTTATGAGTTAGTCTTATTATCTAAATGAATATTTCCTAACCTTATGCATGAAAGGATATAAGATAGCATTTTCAATGAAGTGGTATCTTAGAATGTACAGTTAGAAGGGAGCAGCAGGACCATAGCTGATCAAGGCTTTGTCTTTGTAAATAACAATTTTTACTCTCTCACCCAGGATTGCCAGGTATATTTCACATTTTTGTAGGTCTAAAAAGTACCTAATAATTACTTTTGATATCATTGAATATACCACTTTATATTTCTAATTGTATTTTAGAATAAATCAGAAGTTCACTCTTTGTGGTATAATTAAAACTACCGATGTTCTTAACTCCATTACCAAGCAACAGGATTTTCTTTCATTCTCTAGCTAGTAAATACTTTACTGGCCTGTAAATGTGGAAGGTGAGAAATATCGGTAAGACTGCACTTTCACCAGCTTTCTGGATAAGTAATAAAACTGCTGAGCTTGAAAGCGAACCTTCTGGGGAAGGACAAGCTCAGTGGGAGTAATACACAGAGGAAACACACTCAAAGTGACTAATACGCCAGGGTGGGCGGCAATTTACACATCAGTGGGTTAGAATAGGGAAATAATATTCTTTAGTTAGGCTTCTTGATCTCATTATTGTTGGGAGCGGCTGGAGCTGGAAACTGGCCAGGTGTGTGGGTGCAGGACAGTGCCAGAGTGCCTCCAACAGTCAAGCTACCTCAGAAAAACTTCCTGCCTGGACAATTTCAGTCGTCAGTCACTAGGAAACATGCCTCTCATGATACTAACTTTGCGAGGGTGTAAAAACATGCCCCTAGTGCTGTTGTTCAGTCCTCACGCCCCTCAGGTACAAGGCCCCCACCTGGCCCCAGCTGTTGTCTCTTGTATTTAATTTCTAAACCCCCTCGCTGTTCGAGTCTTACACATTATGACCGATAAGAAACTTCAGGACATCGTATAGCCACAGAAGAATTACTGAACCCTTCTCCTTTAATAATAGCAACAACATATGTGGCGACTCGATTTGCAGTGGTCACATTATTTTGCATCTGCTGCAGTTGTTTTAGGAGCTCTCCTTGAGATTCGGAGTAAAATTCCCAAAAGTTTGTCAGCATGCCAAAAAAAAGTTTTCCTAAACAAAATAGGAAAACAAAGAAATGTTCCAGGAGAGTGCTGATGGCTGGAAATTGATCTTAAGAGGAAACAAATCTCTATTTATGAAATTAATTTAATAGTCTTAGCAAGTCTGTTAGCAATGGTGGGAAAAGCTTATTTATTACAAAGAAGCATTGTAAGGTATCATGATACTGATACTTATGTTGGTGACTATATGGCTTAGAGAGACAAAGTTCAGTTGCTTGAATAAAATATTAAACCTAAGTAATAGTGGGAAATAACAATGGAGAGTTTTATTACTGTTGTATGACAGCCTGGATATAACAGATAAAATGGTATTTTTATTCCCTGTGAAATAACTTACTAGGATTGAACAGGCAGAGAAGTGTTGTCCCTCTTGAGTATAGAAGGTCTGCTTAATGTGAGGACATCAGAAACTAATGCTCCAAAGCTTTGCCTGTGATCACTGATATATCATTTTCTAAAAGCAAAATATTTTCCAGAACTGAGAGGATGATATCTTTTGGTCTCTCACCAGTCTGTGGGATTGTGTGGCATATGAGAAAAATGCACTGAAATAAGAGTATATGATGAATAAGTGGCTAGAAAAGTCATTTATAAAATGAGAAAACTCATTTATAAACCTCAATTACAAGAATTATAAAACTCATTTTTGAAAACTCATAAAATTACACTTGTACTTAGGGAAATAATTTCTTAAAACAAGAAAATTTGTGATTATCTGCACTGAAGTCATTATTTAATGAGATAACTTTACAAGATTTTAAGAGATGGCCTATAAAAATACAAATTTAATATTACTATCATATGTAAAATATAAGTACAGTTGATAGAAAAATAAGACAAACTACCGTGATGAAAGAACACTAAGAAAGCTGAAGGACTATCACCATGTATATCAAATTTTAAAGAAAATTACTTTTAAATATCTTGGTATTTATAATAATATTTTGTTTTTTTTTTAATAAAATATAAAAGCAATTATAGGAGGTCAATTCAAATTTTTGGCATTATATTATGAAAACTAATCTTTGCAGAATATATAGTTAAAGATTTTAAGATAGAAAATATTAATGAATTTTAGTAATAGTATGCAGAAATTCACTGAAGGCAGAAAGCATAGTGAAAGGTTAAACAGCTTATACGTGTGTGTGTGTGTGTGTGTGTGTATATGTATAAATACTTTGTATTATTCAATATAAACTCCTTGACTTGAATAAAAAGGCTTTTGAAACAATTGTATCTCTTTTAAACACGCTAAGATCCAGTATCTTGAAAACGCACTGGTGGTATTTGGTGTTAGGGAATACTTATCTTTAGTAAGTTTTAGTGGAATGTCACAAGTTTAGGGTTCCCTCTGGATATTAAATTTAAAAAAAACTATTATTAATGTTTAATTTTATTTGAAAACGTCACATAAATTATGTGAGGCCAAAATAAGGGTGCTTCAGAACTGGCTGGACGTTTGAAAGCAGATGGCTAGCCCGTATATACATGCTCCAGAGCGGGTCTTATGGCCACCTGGGGAATTGTGTGAAAGGATCTGGATTCCTTCTTCCTTCACATTGCTGTCTACATTGTGTGAGTCTTGGTAATTGTTATCAAGATTGATGTTTAGTGTCATCTCTGATCTGCATGAGATTAATTTGACAAATATCAGTCTTTTTTTCTAAGAATAAAGACAGCCTTAAAGCATTCATTAATCAGCAAACGTAATGCTGTTTTCATATGTATCTTTTTCCTTGGGACCAATGGACCTATAAACTTTTATCTCCAGCACATCGATTCAATTAAAAAAATAAAATAACAAAACAGAAGGCCATTCTCTCTATGAATTGTGCAGTTTTAGAATAATATTCATTGAATTAACCAACAGCTCTCATTCTTTATTCAACAGATGATTTAAGGAGAAAACAATCAAAGTTGAATTTCAATCAGAGACTATTTAAAAACAAAAAATTACGTAAATATGTAATTAGGAAACATTATATAATTGATATTCTAGGCAATATCAGGATAAACACTGCTTATTGTGGATTCTTCACTTTAATTTCAGTGTATCTTCAGTATTTATAGAAGCTTTTATAATTCTGCAACATTTTTCTTTCACTTTTTATTGTAAAACATTAAACTTTATGCTCAGTAATATATCAAACACTATTCTGTAGAAAATATAATGAGGCAATAATATGACTTTTACAGAGACACTATATAATTTTGATTCAGTTATTGCTTATGGATTTGCTTTGTGCATGGTGACTATTACTCTGTTAAATACATTTGTATTGTCCTGCAAAATATTTTTAGAAAACAAAATAAAATTTAAGTACTGGTACCCTGCATGTGCACTCAGGATGAATTTCCTACTCCACACTACCAGAGATGGCTTTAATGAATTTGTTATTATGCAACAATAAGGGTCCTTCCTCTTGTCTTCTATTTAGGCTTTATTCATAAGTAGTTTATTGAGGCATCTTTAAATACCAGTTATATGTAATGATTCCCATAATTACATCTTCATCTGAGTCTTTAAATGATTTTTGAATCTGACATTTCAGCACCT
Organism: Dinomys branickii; assembly: GCA_004027595.1. Taxonomy (NCBI): domain Eukaryota; kingdom Metazoa; phylum Chordata; class Mammalia; order Rodentia; family Dinomyidae; genus Dinomys; species Dinomys branickii. The sequence continues at coordinate 576 of PVLD010035821.1, read as the reverse complement.
GCCCCACATTTCTACCATTTCTCAAGCCGTGTAAAGCTTTTTAGGATAACAGTAGGTTTATTTTCCATTTTAATAACAAAATATTTCAGTGTGCATTATTTACAAGGAAAAGAGTAAATTTATCTCAGAGATTTGGTGGCTAAGGATCCAACGAGTTTGGTCCTGGCTTGCCATTGGCACCCCTGACAGTATCTCCTAGTGTTGGAGATCATCATAGTGGGAGCACAGGCCAAAAGCAGGGTTCACAAATTTAGATAGGAAGAGAGACGACAGAGGGAAGATAGAGGCTAGCCTTGGCCTCTCATAGCAGCTGCACTGGCAGGTAGTCCTGGGGTCTCAGGCAGACAGTGTTTGCTCCTTTTGAGGACTACACCCATGCCCTGACAACGTCCTGCTAAGTACTACATTGTAAACATTCCTATAGGTTTTAACAGGATACACCAAGGACCAAGCTTCAAAATATGAACCCCTGGGGTACACACTCAAGCCACATCTGCACCCTAACAATCAGCAAAGCAGAATTCTCTGTTCTCTCCCCATCTTCTGCTGCTTCCTTTTCCTTTCCAAGCATATTTC
>PVLD010035820.1:0-11471 GCA_004027595.1 Dinomys branickii | reverse complement strand
TTATCTATAATTTGGTATTTCCTTTAATGTTTTTGTGTTAACTAATGTGAAGATAACTATGTAATACAACATCCAGTTCTAATTCCCTACTATATTCTGTATAACTTTGTATTTTCTGTATTGTTTATGGCTTTTCTGGTTCATATGTCTCCATTCTTTTGTCTTTAAAATAAAATTAAAAAAAAAAAAAAAAAAAAGAAGCAAGACAGGGAGAGGAGTGGCCAGGGTCCTGAGATCCCTTCAACAGCTTGAGCCCCAGTGACCTAACTTCCTCCAACTAGGCTCCACTCAGATGATTCCCACCTCCCAACAGAGCCAGAGTTTTTGAGATCCAAACTACAGCAGCAGGTAACAGTGACAAAGGATTACTAAGAAACTACTAACTAAATAAAGGAATCTTCAACACTGCCAGTGCACTGCAGTCCACTGTGGTGCTCTTGACAACAAAAACCAAAAGGAAGGCCGATCTGAATCCTGGGTATCTCTTACCCAGAAGGCCTAGGACCAGAAATATTTAGATTTTTTCAGATTTTAGAATATGTACATAGATATATAATGTTGGGGATGGAAAGCAAGTCTAAGCACAAAATTCATTTATGTTTAATATATACTGTATATTGTAGGCAACAATGATTTTATGTAACATTTTTAGTGTACCTTTGTTTTTCACTGTGACAGTCACATGAGGTCAGGTGTGAATTTTCCACTTGTGGTACCAAGTTGGCATTCAAAAGAGCCCCAGTTTGGATTTTTGATTAGGGATGTGCAATACATATACCAACTTTTAAAACTGCAGATGAGTTGGAATGTTTGTGGTATTTAATTATTCAATAATCTAAATCACACACATAACAGAATTTATTACTACAGTGAAAAAAAATCTAAGAAAAAAAGGCTAAGAAAACAGGCCAAGCCAGGTATGGTGGTGCATACCTGTAACCCTAGTACTAGGGAGACTGAGGTAGATGGTGCACCGCGAGTTTGAGGCCAGCCTGGGTTACATGAGGGAGCTTAAGGCCAGCCTGCACTACACAGCTTTACTTTATTTTTCTTCTTTTTTTTTTTCAGACTAAAAAAAAAAGAAAAGTAAAAAAAGAAAATAGGCCACTACCACCTAGGCATATGGCATATATGGAGATAACTCAGAATAGAAACAATGCAAAGAAAACAAAATGAAGCAAACAATTAAAATTCTGTGCAGAAAAACTGGCACTGCAAGAGAGCAAGTCAGTAAGTAGATGGCACAACTGGGAAACTCCTAAAATGCTGAAGGAAAAAAGTGAAAATGATGAAAGATTATTTAAAAATAGAAAACTAGAACCAATTGTTGAAGAAAATATAAGACTCAACAGAACCAATAATCACAAATATAATTAAAAAGAGAAAAATCTTTCCTTAATTAAAAAAATTCTAAAGCTTCAAACTCAAAGACGTGGTCCATGCGTAATGAAACAAACATTTTCAGCATGAGAAAAAATCCTAACAAAGTGGAAGCAGAAAAGAAATAAGTCCCCTACAAGAGAATGAAGACCAGATTTGCTTTAGATGTCACAGTAATGAATCCCCGTCCAAAAAAAAGAAAAGAAAAGAAAAAAATAATAATGAATCCCAAATGACAAAGGAACATCAATTGTAGCACAGGCTTGAAATATAAAACGTTATCAACACACTGCTCCTCCTAAAACCTTCATTTCAGCAGAACTCTTTTCTTTTTTTTTCCAAGACAGTCTTCTTCTGTAGCTTGCAGTCCAGTCTGGCCTCAAACTTGTGATCTTCCTTGCAAAGCCTCACAAGTACTACAACTAAAGGTATAAACCACTAGGCCCAGGGTCAGCAGGATAATTTACAGAAACTGATTAAGATGTTCCTAAAATGTATTTGGAAATGTAAAGGAAAATAATCAAACCAATTCAGAAAAAAAAAATTAGAGGACCTATTTTGCCCAATTTCTAAACTTAGAGATCAATGGAAGTGAGAATCCAATCACTGACTCTTACATTTAAGGTCAATTCTTTTTTTTTTGGTTGGGAATGACAAAAATAGTCTCTTCAGATCTTATTTCTCATTAAAAATATTTGTAACCAGAATATACAAACACAACTCAATAATAACACAAACCATCCCATTAAGGACATAAGCACCAAGAACAGTGGTGCACACTTGTAATCCTAGCTACTTGGGAGCCTGAGGCAGGAGGATCATAAACTCAACTCCCGCCTTGGGCTACTGTTATGGCTTGTGTCTAGATGTCCCCCCAAATCCTCATGTGGTTTAGAAGTGGGACTTTTTCAGAGGTGTTTGGATCTAGAGTGTGTGATGCTGGGTGCACTGATAGGCTCAAGGGCACTAGGATTAAGGGTGTGAGTATTACCCGCCCTAAGTAGCCCAGATGAAATATAAGGGACAGAAAAAGCTATGGTCAGCCCTGGTTGCTCTGCTACCTTTTGCCTGCAATAAACTGTTTCTCCTTTGCAACACTGCCCTGCTTGGGAGTCAGCTGATTATGAACTGAAACCTCTGCAAACTGTGAGCTAAACAAACCGTTCTGCCTTTAACTTTGGGTGTCGGGTATTGTGTCTCAGCAACAAGAAAAGTAACTATGACAGCTACTCAGTTTCTCACAAGCAAATACCTAAACAGCTATCTCACCAAAGAAGACCCACAAATGGCAGTAAGCACAAGAAAAGATGCTCATCACCACCACGGGGCATTACAGAAATGCACGTAAAAGCACTTCACAACCAACAGGACAGCTACACTCAGACAGACGACACTAAGTGATGGCAAAGATGAGCAGAACAGAGATGCCTCACACAACTGCTGGCGAGAATATTAGAGGGTACAGTCACTTTAAAAACAGTGACAGTTTCCTAAATATAAACTTACCATATGAACAGCAAGTACATGCCTACGAACCTACCCAAGAGAAGTGAAAACACAGCCTCGCGAAATTCATAGTAACTAAAAACTAAAAACAACCCCAGTGTCAATCAAATGGTAAAAAAACAAAATGTGAAACATTCCCATAATCAAATATTATCCTCCAATAAAAACGAACTACTAATACATGCTACAACATGGGTGAACCTCAAGACATTATGCTAAAGATAAGAAGCCAGATTCAAATGACAACAGATCGAATGATTTCATTTCTATAATGACTGAGGATGGCTAGCAAGAGGGTTAGATACTAAGAAGGAGGGAACTTCTGGGGAAGGCAGAAATGTCCTAAAACTAGATTGTGATGATACCTGCAAATTCTGTAAATTTACTAATAATTATTAACAATGGGTGAATATCCCCTAATAATGCTTTTAAAAATCAAAATAAAATCCATGAGTCTACACTGCCATAAACACAAAAAAAGCTGAAAAAATAACATAGAAAGTTTGATGAGGAACATGATACTTTCATAATTTCAAAGTATGTGCCCACAAAATTAATTACAAAAAAAGAGACTATATAGGAGAATATAGTGATTAAAGTGTTCAAAGTACGAGACCAAATCAACATTATGTGCAACGTGAAAAATGCAATCAGACGAGTACAGCATCTCCGTGTTTACTGTAGTACTAGTCACAACAGCTACATTATGGAAGCAGCCTCGGTCTGCCAACAGATAAAGGAAATATGGCATATCACACAATGAAGTATTACTTAGAAAGAAAACACAATCATGTAATTTGCAGGAAAACACAAAGGTGGAGATCATCATCAGAGTTATCATATTCTTCCTTATATGTGGACTCGAGGGAAAGACGACAAGAAGAAGGTATCTACCAGGGAAGAGGAGAGGGAAGGTGAGAGAGCAACAGGGAGGGTGAGTAGGATCAAAGCATGCTCTATCTATGTCACACTGTGATAACGCAAGGGTCTCAAACAAGAGGAAGACCAAAACTGTAACACAAGATGAGACAGTTAACTTTTCACTTTGGTTGGGCTTATTAGCAAAGCACACCCTGGGTGTGTCTAGGTGAGTCATGGTGGTGTGACCTTGAAGTCTGTATCTGGCTCGACTCCGCTCTCTGGTGCTATTCCCCTGCTACTGCCACCAAGTGAACAGCTTTGCTCCACCCAGCTCTTCTGCTGTGACGTTCCTGCCTTGGAGCCAGCTAATCATGGAGGAAAGCCCCTGAAACCACGAGCCAAATTAAACTCCTTGAAGTGTGAATGTTGGGTGTTGTGTCCCAGAGATGTAAAGCTGATCAATACACAGGGCATGAAATTATTAAAATGGACAAACACAATAAGGTGATCTAAAAGTAAAAGAAACCAGGCCCACCAGCTAACTGGAAACCAGGGCAAGTATTTTTTTCTTTTTGGTCTTTTTGAGGCAGGGTTTTGCTATTCAGATTAGGCTGGCCTCGAACTCACTTTGTAGCCCAGGGTGGCCTTGAATTCACATTGATCCTGTTGCCTCAGCCTCCCAAGTAATGGGATTACAGGGTGTTCCACTACACCCAGCCCTAAAGTTAGTAATTTGAAGAATCTCAGATTAGTTCTCTCTCAGATTAGTACCCATCCTGCCAGAATTTTATTCATATCTCTGCCACAGATTGGCTGTGTAACTGTACAAAATTTCTTTAACTCTGTGTCTCAGTTTCCTGATCTGTAAAATAGGAACAGCAGTATAGCAATGGGCTGAATGTTCTGTCCCCAAAACTCCTATGTTAAAACTCTAATCTCAAGGTATTAAAAAGTGTGGTGCTTGGGAGGTAGTGATTAGAATAAAGCCTTCATGAATGGGTTAGTATCTTTAAAGTACACGGCATGTAGCAAGAACTCCATATTACCAATTACCCAATATCTGAAGGTTTAGATTTTTGATGATGAAATTCATACATACTTAATATATAAAAATGGAAAGTAGAGAAAAAAAGTAAATATAAATCACAAGTAAATTGATATGCTCCATATTATCTTTTTTCTAGGAGCGATACTTCTGTATTACTGAAATAGGTTACAAGAGCTAAGGCTGAAGAACAATCTATGGATGCTGTAGTGTAGATCAGTGGGATGGCACTTGCCTAGCAGGCACGAGGCCCTGGGTTTGATCCTTAGTGCACATGCGTGCGCGCGCGCGCGCGCACACACACACACACACACACACAGAGAGAGAGAGAGAGAGAGAGAGAGAGAGAGAGAGAAGAAAAACCCAGAACAATTCATTGGATTTCCTTTGGAGTCTGTGTCTAATAGATAGCTAAGTGTGTTAGCTTTCCATCATTATATACAAACTCTTGAAATAATCAACTTATGTAGAGAAATGGTTTATTTTGGCTTATAGTTTGGGGGATGCCTGTGGCAAGGCAATGTATCACAGTGGCAGCATGTGATAGACAGCAAGTCCACTGACCTCACAGCAAGAAGTCATAAAAGAATGAAGAGGGGCCTGGGGCCCACAATCCCCTTCAAGGACATGCCCCTAATCTCCTGAACTCTTCCTAGGGTCAGTCAGATGAAGTTTCCCTGCCTCTCAGTAGTGCCACTCTTGGATCAAGTGCCTTTAACACATGGGCCTTTGAGAATACTTTAGTAAAAGGCAAAGATGTATATGACCTAAAGAGAAACCAGAGTGTGGGCTTTTGAGAATATTTATCCAAACTATAGCCCTGGTTCTAGGTTTAAAAAAAAAAAAAGATGTGTTTATTGGGCCTCATAGTGAAGTTACAAATGAAAGTCTTTGCTGAAACTGCTACTACCAAGTACCTTCTGGTCACATTTCCTGGAGTCTGGCAGACTTGGTTTCAAGTGAGGATGTGCTTCCTGTCACTAACATCCCTGTTTCACTATCTTCTCATGGCAGAAGTAAGAAAGGGGCTCTGCAGGGTCTCTTTTATAAAGGCACAGGTGCCACTCGGAAGAGGTCCGCCTTCATGACTTAACCACCTCTCAAAGGCCTGACCACAAAACATCTTTGACTTGTGGGACAACAGAAACATTAGTCCATAGCAATGACTAAGAAAAACAGAGTTATCATACATAACTTGTTCTCTTATGCTTTTTTCCCTATAAGAATACTTTTTAAAGCAATAAAAATGTCATTATCCCAATGTCTGTAGACAATCCAACCCAGTGCAACTCAAGCTGGGCCTGGCTTCCTACTGTGGGGAACAGAGCTCATGTCCTTTCTGCCTGAGCTCAAACCCTCAAAAGTCTCCTTCTAGCGCTCTCTGTCTGTAGCTGTCTCCTGTGGCTGTCTCTCACCCAGTCACTTGGGAGGGTAACACTAGGTACCCTGCAGAGAAGCTGTTTTCCAAGTGTTGAGTCCCGGATTCAAACTACTGATCCTTTCCCAGAATGGCACCCAACTAATCACTCTCTGGCAATGGGGCAGGCACCCATGCTAGGAACCCTCTCCAGTCATTGCCCGTCCCCTTGGAGCGAAACCCCATGCTGTCCCTGCAGGTCCGCAACAGTGAGGCCTGCACTGCAGACCCAGTCCTCTGCTGCCACTTCTCTCTGGAGCCCCCAGCACCCACCTTGTTTCTGAAGAGCCAGGCTCCTCTCTCCACATGCTGGGAGCCAGGAAAACAGTCGACTTTGGCTTCCTTCTCTAAGCTACAGTTCACCTCTCTAAGTTCTCTGTAGCTTTTAATTTTCCTGTCAGTTCTTTCCTAATTTCCAGCAACCTTCTTCTCTTTTTTTGTTTCTCAAGCTGTTATTTTCAGTTCTGGATTCCAGGAAAGTGTCTCTTCCATAAGAAACTGTTAAATGTCTTCCAGAATGGCTGTTATTTTGCCTTCATGCCAGCAGTGAATGAGAGCTCTCTGTGTTCCACAACCTTGCCAACATTTAGCATAGTTAATGTTTTGGACTTGAAACATTCTCCTGTGTGCACTGGTAGCTCCTTATTTCAATTTACATTTCCCTGATAAATGATGAAGAGGGTCTTCTCATGTGCTCGTCTGTCATCTGTGTATCTTATTTGGTGTTTCTGTTAAGGTCTCATGTCTTTGGTGTGTGTGCACGTGTGTGTCAAAACTCAGGAATGAACTAGTGCCCATCTTTTTAATTGGGTCTTTTGTTTTCTTACTGCTGAGCTCTAACTTTTCATTTTAGCCTTCCCAAAATTCTAGAAATATTTTTGGAATGGCCAGGACCTCATGTTAAATGAGAGAAGTGTGTATATTCTGTAATGCTTAAACTTGGCTTCCATGTGATTTGCTTATTTGTGCAGATTCTCACCCATGACTTATCTGTCTCTTAAATAACTACTGTGAAATAGACTATTGCAAACAAAGCATTCACAAAGTAATTAATTCTTTAGAAGCCCCCCCCATGTCCTCTTGGATTATCATGCTTTCACTTTATCACAGAGGTAATCAGTACAGTATTCTGATTTTATATTAATAATTCTCTTGCCCCCCCCTTCTTTGCCTTTGTTGGTTTCATTGCTTCTTTCTAGGATATCCCTAAGAATTTTTTAGCATGCTGGTTCGGTGCTCATGAATTTCTTGAGGTGCTCTTTATCATGGAAATACCTTACTTCTCCATCAGTTTTGAAGAAAAGCTTTGCAGGATATGTAAGTCTAGGTTGGAAATTGTTATCTTTTAGGGCTTGAAACACTTCACTCCAAACTCTCCTGACTAAGGTTTGTGTTGCGACTTCTGCTGTAATTAGGATGTGATTCACTGCCTTTGAAAGTATAGCCATTTGACTGTACTGCATTTGTTTTTCCTTGTTTCTGGATATGCAGATTTAATTGAATCCCAATCAAAATACCAACAGTATTCCTAAGAGAATCGGAGAAAATAAGCCTAAAGTTCGTATGTAACCAGAAGAGACCTAGAATAGCAAAAGCAATCCTGAGCAACAAGAGCAGAACAGAAAGCAACACAATCTTAGACTTCAAGTTATACTATAAAGCTAGAGTGAAAACACAGCACACACACACACAAAACAGACATGTGGATAAGTGAAGCAGTGTAGAGGATGGAGAAGTAACTCCAGGTACATGCAGCTACCTGATCTTTGACAAGGAGGCCAAAAACTTATGCTGGACAAAAGATGGCCTCTTTTGCTGGGAAAACTGGTTATTCGCGTGCAGAAGATTAAACCTAGACCCATGTCTTTCACCACGTACTAAACTAAAACCAAAATGGAATAAAGATACAAATGTTAAAACAAAAACACTTAATCTGCTAGAAGATAAAATATGTAAAACTCTTGAAGATATATAGGCATAGGTAAAGACTTCCTAAACAGAATACCAAAGGCACAAGAAATAATACTAAGAATCAACAAATGAGATCACACCAAATTAAAAAGCTTGTGTACAGCAAAGCAAACAACCAACAGAGTAAAGAGAAAGCCTACAGAATGGGAAAAATATTTGCTAGCTATTCATCAAACAGAGGTCTAACATCTAAAATATATTATAAAGAATTAAAAGAAATTAGCCCCTCCAAAAGACCCAATCAAAATATGGGCAAGTGAAGTGGACACTTCTCAGAAGTACAAACGGCCAATACATGAAAAAATGTTCAACACTGTTGACCATCAGAAAAATGCAAGTTAAAACGACAGTAAGATTCCACCTTACTCCAGCAAGAATAAATAAAATACCAAATGCTGGCAAGGCTGTGTGTGTCCGGGGACCCTCTATACTGCTGGGCAAGCTAGTACCACCACTATGGAGATTCCTCAAAAAACTAAAACTAGAAAGTCAATTTGACGCAGCTATTCCCCTTCTAGGTATCTTCCTGAAAGAGTTAAACACAGCATATTGCAGTGTTACATGTACACTTGTGTTCACTGACCACAATTCACAATAGCTAAAACCTGGAAGTGGCCTATATGCCCATCATCAGATGAAATGCGGTATTTATGTACAATGGAGTACTACTCTGCCATAAGGAAGGATAAACGAGTCATCTGTAGGAAAATGGATGAACTTTATATGTCCAATTTAAGTGAAATAAATCAGGCATACAAGATTATATATGGCATGGTTTCTCTTATAGAAGAAACCCAAATATAAATAGAGCAAAATAACAGATATAGGGAAAAAAGTTTCCTTGAGTTCTTGCTTTATTAATCAAAATACTGTGATTTTATTTCTTCTTTTTGTAATGACTGTAGTATTTGACAGCTTTTAAAGTCTATAAGCTTTAGACTTCATTAATCAAGGTTCTCCATATCACTTTGTATTTTTGTCAAATAAATAAGCCTTTGGATATGAAAAAAATTTGTAACACAAAATATATATACATATATATGTATCAATACACACACACACACACACACACACACATATATATGTATATATATATATGCTCTTGCTGGGCCTAGTAATACACACCAGTAATCAGGCTTCTTGGAAAGCTGAAGCGAGAGGGTGGTGAACTTGTGGCCAACCTGGGCAATTTCAAGAAATTCTGTCTCAAAAAAATAGTATGAGATAGTAGTGTAGCTTAGTGGTACAGCACTTGCCTAGCATGTGTGTGAGGCCATGGATACAATTCCCAGTAAGGGGGATGGGTAGGTACAGACATACTCCTACCATGTGATCCAGCAATTGCGCTCCTTGGTATTTACTCAAAGGAGCTGAAAACTTATATAACCCCACAATAAGCTCTACAAGTATGGTTACAGCAGTATTATCCATAAGGGCCAAAAGTTGGCTAAACTGACAAAACTTGGCTGAACAGACAACTGAGTACTGTTCAGTCCAAAAAGAGATGGGCTATCAAGCTATGTAAAGACATAGAGGCAACAAACTTATGTTACTAAGTGAGTACTGTATGATTATAACTACGTTACTTTGTGGTAAAAGCAAAACTATGGAACTTGTAGAAAGATCAATGGTTGCAAGGGGCTGAAGGAAGAGAAGACTTAACAGAAAGCGCACAGAGTATTCTTAGGGCTGAAAACAGCACATCTGATACTATAACGGTGGATTACATACTACATAACTTTCCAAGCCCATAAAACTGATGTAAACTATGGAGCTTCAGCGTCGATCATGCCCACATAGGCTTATCAGTTGTAGTCTACACCCCTCAAGGGGCAGATGCTGATAGTCCAGGAAGTTGCACAAGTGTGATGAGAAAGTGTATACAGGAAATCTCTGCACCTTCCTCTCAATTTTGCTGCGAACCTAAAACTGCTCCAAATAAATAGATAACGCTTTTAACAAAAAAAAAAAAGAAACTTAACAAGCACCCCCCCCAAAGGTCTTTATGCTACCTTCTATATGTTGACATTTTCTTTGGCAAGCAAACGTTCAACTCCTGTGTTTAAGTCTCTCCTCAGCTGGTCTCTAAACAGAGTCTTTTTTAGTTATATTCAGCAAACAACTTCAGCTTTTCCCATAAGGACCAGGAGCTTAATGTTAGCACTAACACCTGTCCCAGAAAAAGACGCAAAATTGACTGGATGAGCCATGCACACTGAGAAACTGAGTTTCTGAAATGCTTCCGTTTAACCTGATCTACACACATTTTGCACTCCGGAATAAAACCATTTACAAATATACGACATATTTCTCTCTTTTTCCCCAAACAAATGAACACCACTAATTAATTACCTAAGAGGCTTCCAAAGGAAACACTGGGAACACGGAGAAACATCCACTGAGAAATACGGCGCCCACCCGGGATGAAGAAAGCAGAACCCAATGAGGAGTTTTTAAAATGTTTCTTCATTTGTGCCTTTTCTTGAAACTGGGTCTTTCTTCAATTTCCTACCGGGAAACTGATGATGAAGCCCCCTAGGCCAACCCCACTTAGCGCCCGGACTTGCTCTTCACCCCAGCCCGTACTCCTTCCTCCCACACCGCTGCCCACCCTCCTCAGACACCGCGAACATCGGCGATCTTCTGGTCCAGACCCGCAGGAGCTCCAACCCCGGAGGCCGCCCCTCGTCCAGCCTCGCCCTTAGGACCGACCCCCCAGGCCCGCGCCGCGCGTCCCCTCCTCCGCCCCGCGGCGCCGACGCCCCGCCTTCAGCACCCCTCTTGCCAGCGCCCCCTCCATATGCACCCTACACCTGTGGCCCTGTCCCGCCCGCGCCGCGAGCCCATCAGCCTCGGCTCTGCAGGGCGCGTTAGGCCCCGAAGCAGGCCCATCTCTTCCGCCGCCCCTTCTCACCGTGTCCACCCCAGAGCCTTCTTCCTGGGGCCCCTCGGCTTCCTCACTGACCGCAGCCTCCAGGTCGTCATCGTCGGGGCGTCCCAGCGGCTCCAGGGACGCAGGCTGAAGCTGCCTCTCGGGGTCCGGAGGAGCCCGCTCCATAGCTGCAGCTCGGCGCGGCGAGCTCAACGCGCCTGTGCCAGCGCCCCACCCGCGGCCGCCCCACCCCTCGCCCCGCGCCCGAGTCGCCCCGCCCCTCCGGCCTGCGCTCTGACCACGCAGGCGCTGGACACCAGAGCCGGAAGTGCAGCTGGTGTCGCAGGGGGTTGGATCGGAAGGATACTGGTTAATTAGTAAGCCAGGAAACCTAGGAACCTGGGGGGAATGGTGAAGAG
>PVLD010035819.1:0-11470 GCA_004027595.1 Dinomys branickii | reverse complement strand
CGTTTTTGTATTAACAGAAGTGAAGATAACTTTATATTATACAGCATCCAGTGCAAATTCCCTACTATCTTCTCTATAATTTGGTATTTCCTTTAATGTTTTTGTGTTAACTAATGTGAAGATAACTATGTAATACAACATCCAGTGCTAATTCCCTACTATATTCTGTATAACTTTGTATTTTCTGTATTGTGTATGGATTTTCTGGTTCATATGTCTCCATTCTTTCATCTTTAAAATAAAAAATAAATAAATAAATAAATAAATAAATAAATAAACAACTCTGAGATTCTATCTTACACTAGTCAGGATGGCTGTCAACAACAGCACAAAAGACGAGCAAAGCATCTCATCTCTTCTAAGAACAGCAAATGTTGAGGAGGTGGCGGGAAAAGGAACTCTTCTGCATCGTTGCTGAGAGTATAAATGAGCACGATCACTATGGAAATCAATATGGAGATTTTTTTTCAAACTAAAAATAGAAAATCCACTTGATCCAGCTGTTCCTGTCCAGGGTGAGTTCCCAAAAACTGGCCATCATACTGTAATGATACATGCATACCCATGTTTACAGCCCCACAGTTCACAATAGCTAAGCTCTAAAAACAACCTAGATACCCACCAAGGAGAAGGAGACAAAGAAAATGTGATATAGGTAGATAAAGAGATAAGGAGATGGGGGATATAGCTCAGTGGAATAAGCGCCTACCTGGAAACTACAAGGTCCTGAGCCTGATCCCCAGTACCGGAGAAAAAGAGTATTAAGAGATTAAAGAGATGGAGAAATAAACAAATAATATATATAATATATGCAAAGTAGAATTTTATTCAGATATAAAGAAGAAGGAATTCATGTCATTTATAGGAAAATTGATGGATCTTAACACTATACTGTTAAGTAAAATGAGTCAGATCCAGAAAGTTAAATGTAGCATGATTTCTTACACGAGAAACCCAAAATCTGACTAAATTGAAGAGTAAAATAAGGGAGAGATGGTAGGAGCCAGGGAGGCAGGCTTCTGGGAAACAGGAAAAGGGATCAGATGTTGGGAGGAACGTAATATTTCCCGAGATGAATGTAAATTTTATGTCCTGCAAACATATAATAGATTTTTCTAAAAAACAATAATCATCAACATCAAAATAGAGCACTTATGAAATGTACTGTAAAAAAAAATATGTGGCCGGGCGTGGTGGCGCACTCATGTAATCCAAGCACTTGGGAGGCTGAGGCAAGAGGATCATCATGAGTTCAAGACCAGCCTGGGCTACAAAGTAAGCTGAAGGCCAGCCTGAACTGCATAGCAAGACCCTGTCTCAAAAACACAAAAATGAAAACAGAAGAAAAGATATGTGAATGTGGAAAGAAGAGAAAGGAAATGCACACAAACGACAAGATTGCCAGTAGGTCTGCTCTTGACCCCATCATGAAGAAAAAGAGAATATTTGGGTTACGAAGAGTTGGGGTGTGTTTTCCAGAAAACTGAGCAATGTTAAGTAGTAGACATTAACCAGAAAAACAAATGTCTTTCAAGGATTCACTCAAATTCCAGGGTATCAAAATATAATCTTCAAGAGAAAATAAGAAATTTAAGAAGAAAAAACTATCAACAACAAATAAATAAATTTGATGAAATCATCAACTAACTAGGGGAAAATTTGGGGGCATATAAGGAGGAACAGAATTTTGAGTGTACTCAGAATATGCAATCCCATCATCATGAAGTTATGCCAGTGGGCAGGCATTCTTTAGGGAAGCCGAGAGGCTTCTGGAAGTAGAGATTCTCTTCATGGAGGGATTTCTTCTGGACCCAACATCAAAGAAATAAAAGAATCAGAAACCAACCACTTATAGTTAGGAAAGAATTGAAAGTCTACAATTTATAGATTAGCTTTTCTTTTTTATTTTTGAGGAGCAGTTTAAAAGTCATGGATTGAACTGCTGTATAGGAAGATTGTTGACCATCATGAATAATTAAAATGTGAACAACGACATAAATGAATGCTTGCTCCTTCCCTTAATATTATGAACATTAAAGCGATATAATCTGTGCACTAAATAAGAAAGATACGTTTAAAACTTGCACCAATAAAAAATACTGTAATTATGAAGAGTAGGAAATGGGCAAGCAAGCAAATGGCCCTCAGATATGACAGTTTCCAATCTGTGAATTAAAGCAAAAGAGTACTGAAGGCAATTTAAAAACTGACAAAGTTTTAGGAGTGCAATTAATATCCACTAGTGAAGTCTTACTTAAAATTACATGCAAGCATAATTTGCTCCATAATTTGCTCCAAATCAGTAAATTATGTTTCTAAAAAAAAAACAATTTTGATTCATTCTATAATTTCAAAACCTTGTAACTGAAATTCAGTGATTTATTTAATTACATGATAAATCCACTGTCATTACTGGCCCACCCATTACAGGCTACTATGTTAGATTCTTGGTTTATACAAACATAATTCAGAAATGACTCCGTTATCTCACAACTTAATGAAAGCCACAGTCATAAATACCAGACTAAAACAATATATAAACTGTAATGATTTTCATAATAAATGTATGAAGTTTAATTGATCTAAAAGAACTTCCCAAAATATTATCTCTGTATTACCCTTTTAAAAATAAGAGTATTTTATTCTACTCCCCCAAATAAGCATAGTGGGAAAATTAGTGTAGGGGATCACATATCATTTTAAGATAGAATAATTCTAGGCTTAGTGCAAGCCTCACAATGTGTCTTGAGAAACACCCCAGAGGGGTTGTACAAAGTAACTTTGCAGTCCTGTCTTCACCCCAGAATGCTTCTCCAAAGACAAAAAACACCCAGCTGAGATAACCACCTATGACCTTGCCTGGGTTGTTTCATCCCTTCCCTGGATTGTAACCATAAAGGAAATGTATGGTTATCTAAAGGGGGACATACAGACAGAGTATAGAAGGTATATATATTATTGTGGTTGGCCTCATGACTGGGCCCTGACCCAGGTACGAGGCACAGGGAAAACAATGTGTGGCCAGAGCTATAACATTCCAATAGGTTACCATGGAAACCCAAAAAGTATATAAGGTGGGAATAAAGGCAGGTAGGGGCACACACTGCTGACCAGCAAGTCAGGGATGAGCAATGACTGGTCTAAATAAATAAAACTCCATTTGTCATAAACAAGAGTCCTTTGGTCTCTTGTGAGATTCAGCTGGCTTCACCGTTACATTGCTTTTAGTTGTGAGAAAAAAATAGGTATTTTTTGATAGAATATAAGAAGACAGTTATGAAGGAAATACTACAATATCTCAGCAGGGCCAGGGATATAGCTCAGTGGCATTAGCACCTGCCTGGCAAGTACAATGTCCTGAGTTTGACTTCTGGTACCAAAAAAAAAGAAAACACAATATTTCAATGAATGAATGAAGAGAAATTCTCTGGAAAGGTAAAGAACAAGAAACAGTAGATGTCTAGAGAAAATGAAGAAGCAAAGAAATAGGGTTCTAATGGAGATAACAATAAAAATAAAGAGGAAATATAAACTTTATGTGCACTGCACAAGTTTTCTTAAAACACTTCAAAAATCTTTGCAAGTTATATATGAATCATGAATCAACAGAATGTTTTATAGAAAATTTTCATACATAAAATATTCTTTCTAGTCCAATGTGAATTTAAAGATATGGCTCACTTTCAGACCTTAACTTTCTGGAAAAAGCCATTCCTATATGTAAACAAGGATGTTTAAACATATTACTCATCAAAATGAAAAACAATCCACTTACAATTATCTGATATTTTTGAAGAGAAGAATTCCAAAAGACTTAAAATACTTGTTTCCTGTAATTCTGGCTGTTCTGATTTTTCTGTAAGTAAAATAGTTTTGCGTGGACATTTACAGCTGCAGAGGCCAATAAAGGCAGCTTTCCGCAAATCAGAAGTGGCTGCAAACAAACAGATCTCTGCAATGATGGTTGTGTACATATGAACTACGTTCCCGACCCAGGAAAGATCACCTTCTGCATATTCGCCATCCTGAAATAAGAAAATAGGCAATCAAAATACATTGTCATAATTAAGTACTATACAGTATGCTTGAAACAAAAATATCTCCAAGTTTTAAGGAGTTTTTAAAAGATCAAAATAAACTGACATTCATAAATATTTTTAAACTTATTAAAAACAAGTTTTCCCTGGACAGATTGTAAAAAGTGTAGCTCAGAAAATACATGTAGCTAATAATCATATAAAAAAATAACGACTTTAATTTCTTTAGAAGTCAATGGAATGTAAATTAATCCAGTAAAATACATTATTTATTATACTGGAAAATAATCCTTTCTAGAGTGTGGTACTTTCATATATTTTTCATAGACATACAAAAATATTTACATCTTTGAGAGAAGAATTTCCATCCCAAGAATCTTAAAACAACTCAATAATTTAATTTTGGCAATTTATGCCAAAGAAACAGCCATAAATGCAGATAAGATTTTATGTATGAGAATGCCAGATCAACATATAATTAACTGTGAACAATTAGAAACAGATTTAATGCTCAAAAATAGGAAAAGGTTAAAAAGGTATCTCATACTAAAATATTAACTTTAATAAGAAGTTACAAAATGGATAGTATTTGTGACAAACAGTAAATGTTTTGACATGTGAACATTTACTTTTATATTTAATTAAAATTATTATAACAAAGTTTTGCGTATCATATTTGGCAATATGATATAGAATTTAAATAAAAGCACAAATAAAATGTTTCTATTCAGGCTGCTTTTCACATTTAAATTAGCAAGGCTGTTACCTGTTTCTCAACAGACATAATGCTTAAAAGAAAATCTCTCATTACGTCCATTAAAGTTTTCAAGCAGGTCATATTTAATTTGGCAGCTTCTCCAAGGACCAACAAGGCCAATACTAAATCCAACCTGTATGATGAAGAATAACAAAGACTTTAATGAAAACTAATAATAAGCAGGGGGTTTTTAAATGAAAATGCTCAGAGGAAATGAATATTTGGAATAACAAGTATATTTATTTTCAATAAAGACTGGATTTGGTTGGCATTGATTAAGACAAAAGTCTACAAAAAAGATCAACATTTTGGCCAGATTTTTGTGTTTAGAATAATGCTCTGAAAAATCACTGGGAGAACTAAATAATACAAATAAACATATTTCTTCATAGATCCTTTCTGACAGAACTCTCAAGGGCCCTGATGCTACAGAGTGCCCTCAGAACTCCCCAAGAAGTTTTTATTTTAGCTTATTGTGACTGATTCCATGGGGTGAATTTCAAGAGCGTTTTTTTCTCAAAACAGAGAAGAAATGAAAAATGGTCTTGCCAGATACTCCAAAAGTTTGGTATTATTTGATTTTATAGAAAGTCCAATTTCTCAAAATAAAATTAGTTTCAAATGAATAAAATACTGTCACATATTATTGTGAGAGTATTATATAATAAATTAAATTATACCAGAACTTGTTAACCACAAATGTATATATATTCTGAAATTAGAAATTATATATTATGTACCAGTTTTACCCAAGTGGAAGAGACATAATTCAAAACAAAACTGATAAAAATGCAAATGTAAAAGTTTCTCTCCCCAAAGCTGCTTAATTGCCTTGATTTACAGATCACTAATAAACTTAAAGGTTAGTATATTTCAGAAGTATATTTAATTTTCACAACCATAATATGTCAGGCTACTGGAGTCAAATTCAATACCAATTTCAAAAGGAAGCAGCTCTCATCAGGAGAATTAAAAATAACTCTACACATTTGTATAGGGCTTTACAGATCTCACTATTCTTTCACACTATTATCTCATTTGATTTTAATCTTGGACAAATTTAAAACTGTCCAAAACCTTTTCTAATGTTAGGAGATGGAGACATTTATAGTTCTGGGAGACAAGCCCTAGTTCATACTTTCAAACTTGGTTACCCATAGCTCAAATATTCCTTGACATAGAGGTATTTTGTGTTTTGCAATTCTTCTTTTCCAGACCATTATTTAAGTACCTCCATATTTAATGTTAGTGTGGTATATGCTGCCTATTGACCACCAACAGAACCTGAATTCTGTTCAAAGTAGCAAAATGCTCGGATAAGGTTTCAATCTCAAGATACAATGTCTTGTATCTTGATAGCAGTAGTGACTGTATAAGTCTAGCATTTGTCAAAAATCATAAATCAGTGTCTATAAAGTGTTTTTATTATACCTCAGTAAATTTGATTTAAAGTTAAATCTCCAAACTTCCTTGAAGCTCGGAAGCACCATATAATACAGATTTGGCTAACATATATACAGAAGCATATTATGAAAACTTTCCATGTAAGCTACTATCTTTCTTGTTAAAATTTTTTTCTCCTTTCCTCATCATCTTTCGCTTACAATTCATACTAGAAGGTGGGACAGCATAACAATGAGGATGGAAATCACATGCCAGAAATGACAGAAAGGAAGCCAGGAAGAGCTTGAGGTCTGAGGCATCCCTGAAGCACCTGCACTCGTACAGCACTGTGTGCCACGTACAATATCAAATCCTTATTTGCTTACGCAAGTGTAACGGGGCTTCTGGCACATGCAGACCGAGTAACAACAGACACACAGTGTATTTTTGTGATCACAAATTTTAGAGTCAAAAACTTAAGACTCGATCTTAGCTTAGCCATTAATTATATATATAAAATGTAAGACCCTATTTCAGTCTTAATTTGCTTATGTATATATCTACTTCTAAGAGACTTGATTAAAATACTCTATAAAAATGACTAGGTTCAAAATGCTGAACTGACTTGAATTACAAAACTATTTTTTCTCCAAAGTAAAAAAAATCGTGAGTTTTGTAATTCTTTCTCTATAAGGTTTTGCAATAACAGATAGAAGTCCAGGTTACCTCAAGATGGAGAGTGATTCATTCCCAAGTACTTATCACTCATCATTCACAAAACAGCTGAGCAAAGGGGAGGAGAGTCACAGAATTCCTGAGACATATTTTTTGCTGAATTATACTTGATAATCATAAGGTTTGGCTTCTTCTGTTCTCAAAATTTTAAGTTTGAAAATTTTATCTAACCTGTAGCACTCTTATTAAAGTATAGACTGAAAAAAATCATGAGTGTTAGCCGCCTACGGTAGAAAAATGATTCACCAGAAACACTATTTTTCATCAATGCTGCTGACTGCAAAAATTTTTATAAGCAAAAATACCTCTGCTAAAAGTAGAAGAGAAGCATCGAGTTTGTTAAAAATCAAAACTAAAAATCAATGTGCATAGAAAGAACTCAAACTGGATTAGACTAGAAATTTTAACCCTGTAGTACCTTCTTTGTGAACTTGTTAGAATGCAGAAAACTCAACTATCAGAACACTGACTTGATCTTACAATGCCATCAAATTATGCACGCAGAGTAACGTATTACTACTATAGACTTCATCTAATTATGTAACAAACTGAGCCAGAGTTTACTGGCTTTCTAAAATGTGTTATATAACATATACGCACATATTTCAAGAAGTTTGGAACATCAGCATTCAAAAGTCTTTACTCCTGTGTAACTGTTTTCTCAATGAGCAGAGCGTCATTTTTAAAATGGAACCAAAATATCCCCAATTTGTAACAAATTTTAACATTTGCATCCATGAAAGTGCATGGATTTTTGTCATCATAATTTAAGAAAAACACTAAGTAAGCACTGGGAGGCAGAAGCTGGGAACACACGCGGGTAGGACTAGTCAACCGGAAGCCTTCAGAAGGGTTTTGTGCCCCGCCTCCGAGGGGCTCCGTTAGGTGGAGCAGAGGAGCTGCCCAGCCTCCTGGGGAGGGTCCAGGTGAGAAGCCAGTTACTGCCATGTGAGAAAGCAGCTCCTAAAAGAAAATCCTGCAGCGAAAACTAAACAGGAAAAAAAGAGAAAATCTGACTTTGAACACTGCGTAGTACAAAAAGTAGGCGAGAGCATAGGAACACTGGGAGACCTGAGGTGCAAATTTTAAATAATGTGATCCTAGAAATGTAGTACCAGGCAAAACGAATGTATTTTTAAAGAAAGAATAAGTAGACTCTATATTGTACCTAGGATTGTGTATATTCAAGGTTTTACCTAATAAAACAGGTAATCAATGTCTATTCTTAGGAATTTATTCAAACCAGCCAAAAATATTAATACTATAGTATTTAATGGTTTACAAAGAGGAAATCCTAAGAGTAAATACCTGCCAGTCTGGAAAATGGGTAAATTTAACTAAGTAAAACAGTTTCATAAATATAATAACTTATACACAAATATTTCAGGGCAAGAGGGCATATTTTAAATAATTATTTAATTAAAATGCAACAATAAATTCAAGTTTATATTAACAAACCAAGGAGGGAATGATTAGGTAAACATATGAGTTTCCATTTTCGGTGCACATGGAGAAAGTAGTCAGTATTCTATTCTTGAATTTGATCATTCATAAAAATGGTTTGAAATAATTGATCAAATTATTGATTATTGATCAAAGAGAACTGATCCCTTTCTAGTGTCTATTTTTGGCTACTTGGAAGACATAGACAACATAAAGCATGTAGTCTTGAGCCTGTCTCTTGAAAAGATTCTTCCTCTGGATTATTAGAGTTCATTTTTTAAGCTCAGAGAAGCCAGTAAGAGAGAAGTTTTGAGACATTAATTGGGATTTTAACCTCTGTGCCACATAAAAAATTCTTATTAGGTAAATTGAAAATGTACAAAGATACAATTACATTTCTGCTGCAGCCTGGCAGCAGATGGTCTGTCACAGATTATTGATGGAAAGACTCAAGGCAAGGAAAGCCGTGGAGACGCTACAGTGGCCATGAAGTGGTAGGGGTCCCAGCCCCCACTGTGGCAGTGAGAACGGGGAGCAGGCAAGCAAGTCTGAAGTGCCATCACTTATCTACAACACGATCAAATAACGGGTTACATGGGGAGAGGAAGGTGGGGCAGATAAAGGGTCCAATTTCATCAGTTTAAGCAGAAGACATCAGGGAAGAATTCAGCAGGCAGGAGGTCTGAAAGAGGAAAAGTTAGTTCAAATCTGATCTAACAGAAGATAAAGTATCTAGAAAACAAAGTATGAACGTGCCTTCATAATACTTATCTCATTTAAATCTCTCACAAAGTCTTTGCAATCCTTCTTATCTCTGTATAACTGCTGCACAGACTGACTTATGGGGGTTAAGTCGCTCGTTCGAAATTACAGGGGTCGCTAAGAATACATCGAAAACTGAGGTGTGCTGCTTTAAGGTTGAAGCTTTTTTCACTGAATGGAGATGTGGCAAAGCATACATTCCTCATTTATCACTCATTCAACTAAATGGTTCTAAGTAGCATCAATAAGAAATTCAGGATGAATCAAAAGGAAATGAGAAAATGAATGAAGGGAACTATAATAACGTCTCCACTCATGAGCAATGGAGGAAGACTATTAATGCAAACTTTCTGAATATTTTCAGTTAGACAGAATATTAAAAATACTCTTTTCGTATTACTACAAGGACATAGACAATACAGGTATCAGTGATCTAGCTGCAAAGCTGAGGCCTTGCTCACCGTACAAAAGAGTGGATTCTCTGATTCATTTTGATGCAAACACAAATACTATCTGTCTGAGAAATATTTGCCACGCTGATTTAGTTTTAAATGATCAGGCTTTTTTGGAATTCACTCATGCAGCTTATTAAATGGGTATTTTGTTTTGGGAGATAGAACTTTATGTTATAGTGCTCTGCTGAAATGTCATACTGCCTTTCTCCGCAGTCTTCATTGGCCAGTAATTCAATTATAAACATGATTCATTACTCTCATGTAGACTAGAAAGCCTTTTGCATTGGCTCAAGCTATCTCCCCAGCGCAGAGAGAGCCATTTATAAAAGGCCAGAATCACAGGGTGGAGCACTGAGAGTGTGAAGCATCTTGCAAAATGTCGCAGTATTAAGTGCTTATCTGCCTTCCAACAAGCTGTTTATCTCTAGCTCTGCACAGAAAAAGACCAACGCACAGCAGCTGAGAAGGGGCTCCTACCTTCTCTTTTTCTCTGCCTCCTCTCTGTGTTTTTGCAATTTCTTGTCTTCAGTTCGTTCGTTCCTCAGCTTTTCCCGTTCTCCCCTGGTGCTGTTTCTGTGATCACCTTCTTTGAGTCTTTTCGCTGACCTGGGGCCAGCCCCTTTCCAGGCCTAGAACCCTGTGGCTTTAATTTGTTACTTTTTTTATTCTACGGTGTTTACAAGAGGGTCGGAAGAAATCAGGCAGGGAGATACGCGAATTATCTACTAACAGACGGTATCAGAAATAAGTAGACAAAACCACTTACATATATGGGCACAGCCGCTGTTGTCACTATCAGTGAGATTTGTCCTGATGTCTTAATTGAGTAGTCTACCCTCGCATTTTAAATGACTGAATGTTTATGCATCATTAAGCTACCTTCCTGATATACATGGAAAATGAAATACTGGTGACAGACCACTCAGTATAATTTACTAGCAGGAACAGTTTATCTCGGTGCATGTTTGTAGTACCTAGTTTACAAACATCTTGAGGACTGGGTACATGTGCATAATACAGCTTCCTTTTGTTCAGTGTCCTTTCCTCCAATCTCCCCTCCTTCTCCTCCAAATGTCCTTCCCTTATTTCATTCTTTTTAATATTATTAATCTTAGCTCATGTTTATGACATATAATATTTATATTCATTGAAGTTATTGGGTTCCTATACATGGCACATCTTCACCCAAGTTATTTCCCCTTCACCGCCCACTCCCCCTTCGTCTTTGGCCTCCTGGACCCCTTCCCATTCACAAGAGCTCTACCTCCTTGTCTTGCTTCCATTCTTCATTGTGTTGTTTGTTTGTTTTGCCTTCCTCAAATGAGAGACACCACCTGGTATATAAACTTGTGTGTCGGATTTATTTCACTTATGATTATATTTTCCAACTGTGTGCATTTTCGTACAAATTTCTCCTCCTTTACAGCCAAGTAGTAGTCCATTATGTATAGATATGACCTTTCCTTCATCCAGTAGTCTGTTGATGGGTATTCAGGCTGCTTCTAGGACTTAACCATTACGAATTATGCTGCTGTAAACATTGATAGCATGTATTGCTGTTGTACGATGTCTTTAGCTCTCCGGGGAAGATATCTGGAAGAAGGACAGCTGGGTCATATGGAATTTCTAATTTTAGTTCTTTGAGAAATCTCCATAATGATTTCCACAATGGTTGCACTAGTTTATATTCCCAACAAAAATGTAAGAGGGTGCTTTTTTCACCACAGCCTTATTAGTATTTTTTTTTTTACTTCTTGATGATTGCCATTTTTTCTGGTATAAGATGTAATCTTAGTGTTGTTTTAAGTTGCATTTCTCTAATGGCTAGAGATGTAGAACATTTTTTCATATATTTTCTGGCCATTTGTAATTTTACCTCTGAGAAGTGTCTGTTCATT
>PVLD010035818.1:0-11473 GCA_004027595.1 Dinomys branickii | reverse complement strand
CTCTGTCTAGAATATCTTTTAGTGCTTTTTCCAATGCTGGTTTGGCACTCATGAAGTTCTTCAGTTGTTCTTTGTCGTGGAAATATTTTATTTCTCCATTGAATTTGAGGGATAATTTTGCAGGATACATCAGTCTGGGTTGGAAGTTGTTTTGTCTCAGAATCTGTAATATCTCGCTCCAAGCTCTTCTTGATTTCATTGTTTCCGTTGAGAAATCTACTGTGATTCTGATGGGCTTTCCTTTATAGGTGATCTGTTTCATTTCTCTAGCAGCTTGTAATATTGTGTTCTTTTGCTGGATATCTGGGATCTTGACTATTATATGCCTGTGTGTGTTTTTCTTTGGGTTATGTATCATTGGGGTTCTATATGCCTCGATTAACTGAACTTCAGTATCTTTTACCTTGTTTGGGAAATTTTCTGCTATTATTTCATCAAATATTCCTCTTATGTCGTTTGTGAGATCTCCTGCTGTTTCACACTCCTATAATTCTAATATTGTTACGTTTTGCTTCATCTTGCAGCTGTTGGATTGACTTTTCTTGTGTCTTTGATGATATTATGAGATTCTTCCTTTCACACTCATAAGCTGCCATGCTGTCTTCAAGTTCTGAAATTCTATCTTCGGTTTCATTTAAACGGTTTTGCATGCTTTCGGCATTAGTTTTCAAATCCTGGCATTCTCTTTGGACCTGTTTCATTCTTGGTAATTCGTTCCTAAATTGCTCTTGTAACATTTCCATTTGCTTCCTATTTTCTTCTAGTCTTTTGTCTATATCTTCTCTATGTGCACGGAACATTTCTTCCATCATTGTTTTCAGCTCGTTTTTTGTCTGAGAAATCATTGCGGGTATGTGACATTTCTGCTTTAAGCTCTTTTATGGCCTGTTGTAGTTGTTTCATTTCAGATGCAATCGTTTCATAACTTGCAGGTATGTGGCTTCCTGGTTCCCCTGTATCCTCACATTCAAAAGTTGTTCTGGGTGAGGTTGAGTTTTGAGACTGCGTTTTGTTCCTCTGTTTTCCCATTTTTGGGTATCAGATTCAAAATGTGGAGCTATAAATTCCCCAGGCAGTTCAGCAGGGAAAGGTCTGCTGCAGAGGCTGCTCCAATGATTCCTTCTCTTTGGGAGAATGTCCCTTAAGCTGTCTGCTGAGGTTTCCACTTCTACTCCCTACCCCGAGACCTGGCTGGGTCGTATAAAAAGCTCACCGCCCCAGGATTCTTGCAGACAGGCCACTCAGGTGTTCCTCCCTGGGTGGAGCTCCTTCCCCCCTCACAAATCCCCTAGGGGCGCCTAGCTAGCTCTTCCTACCTGGGGGATTCCGCAGTCCTTAAAGCTGCTTTGATGTCACTCGTTGGGCAGAGCTTCTTCCCGACTCAGGAAAAACCGGTTAGAGCACCCATTCAACTCACCCTGGGATCGTGCAGGCAGGAATGCCATTCAGATGTATCTCCCTGGATAGAGCTTTTTCCCGACTCAGAAATGCCGCCTATCGCGGCCGCTCCAGTTCACGGCACGGGCTGCGGGGGCGGGGCTCTGAACGGGATCCCAGAACGCTGCCCAGATTGGCGCAGTCTGTCCCAGTAGCTCGTTCTCTGAGTTTCCTCTGCTCTGCTGCCTCCAACAAATCCTGGTTACAGCTGTCTCCAAGCTGATCGGGTTCAGGAGCTGGAGCCTTCCCTCCCGCCGCAATCGCTCTCTCAGCTGTACGCGATTTGAGCCAAGCTGCGGCCGAAGTGCCTCACCAATCCCTTGGACGCCCAGCTCTCAGGATCCGCCCATTTCTCGCCGCACAGCTTGTCCAGCCAGCCCTTTAATGCTCGGGCCACGGAGAGCAGCCCAATCAGTTGGAATTTTGCATTGGTCTATGGGAGAGATTCCCTCTGCCGCTCAACTGGTCGCCATCTTCCCCAGAAAATCCTCCTAAAATTTGTTTATCATAGACCTTTATAAATTTTATCACAGTAGTGTTGTGGATGGTGAATTTTCCCATATAGACCTTTTTTTTTTTTTGGTACCAGGAATCAAACTCAGGACTTTTCACTTGCCAGGCAGGCACTTATGTTGCTGAGCTACACCTCCAGCTCCCCATATAGAACATATAATTTAAACTGGTTTCTATATATCACATAACCACAAAAAGAAGCAAGCTTTAATTCTTAGGGATTAGGTTAGAAAATAAAACCAGTCTATGACACCCAACTTAAAATTGATGTTCAAAAGTTATTGAGGCAGCTCTAAGTATTTAACTGGCAGTAAAAAATAAAAGATAAAGTTTGTTCATTCAAGGACAATATGATTTTGATCATGTTACAGTCGTGGCTTGCACAGTGCAAGGCTCCCTTTACTGCTATCGTTTTGTAAGTAATCTGACACCAACGATGGAATATTACTTCGATATGAGTTGGTGCAAAAGGTAACTCCAAACTTACAAACAGCACACACTGTGCCATTCTACTCATTCATTATTATGCATTTTATATCAATATTTCAACACAGACTAAATCACAATTAGATTTTTGTTTTAATTATTAATTACATAGATAATTACCACTAAGAAGATATTAAATAATGTTTGTCCCTGGGAGCTTACATGTAAATAGCTTTAAGGATCTTTCCTCTTTCTGTCTCTCTGTTTTCTTTCTTTTATTCTTCCTTTTTATCTTTTTCTTTCTTTCTTTCTTTCTTTCTTTCTTTCTTTCTTTCTTTCTTCTTTCATTTTAGAAGTATTTCTTGTCAAGACACAAAGCCTGTTCCACATGGTTTGTCAGTTTTGTTATCTTTGCCTTGTTCTCACATCATTTTAATTTTGTTCTTTGAAAGTGCTATTTCGTGACTTTGCTCTGAGTTGTTCCTTCAGCGTTTATGATATCCCCCTGCAGTCTGCAATAAACTCATAATAATAGTTGAATAAGCACCAAGAAGATGTTGGATCATAAAGGAAACAAGATTTAGTTTAGATTTTAATTTAGATAAGATATTGATAGTTTTCTCAGGCTCTGGGTGGCATGACCAACATGTTTTGGAGAAAGAAATCATTCATTAATTTCTGAGAATATAAACAAACAGCACAGATATTCAGAGTGCTTTCTAAAAAACTATGCGTTCTTGTTTTTAGACAGTACTAAAACTAAATTTTTAATTTTATGAACACAAGTATACAAGGTATTCAGTACAATTGAAAAAGATTTTTGAAAATTTAAAAGTTAAACTTTTAAATATTAAAGCAAACAACACAGAACACTATTAAAGCTAAATATCAGTTAGCTGAATTATAGAAGTGGACAGTTCCAAACAGGGAAGGTTTCTAAAAACAATCCTCCTCTATAATTATGTAAAGTGTCTGGCAAAGCAATCAGAAATAGTAGCATCGCACTTTCCACTTTTGATCCTTTCCCTCTTTCCCTTTCTTTCTTCCTTTACCTCTCCCTTTTCTCTTTCCAAACCTTCTCTCTCTCCCTGTCTCACACTTTTATAATATTTCTTTCTTCTTATAATTAAATTTGAGCAAAATTAAATTAAATAGAAATTTAAAAAGTTAAAATTTAGAAAAATTGTATAGAATTGCTTGAAGTTCAAAATTGCTCAGAATCTCACCTTTCTAATTGCTTTGAAAGAAATCCTCACACTTGGTCATTTTCCTTCTCTGCTGTACTTCCTAAATTTTGCACTTAGTATAATTTTTGAATTATTGCCAGAATATAAATGTATTAAATAGAAGTTGTCAAAAGTACATTGAACTCATTGAAAAATGCCTTGGAAGTAATTCTATTACTAAAACAATACTGTCAACATGGGCATTTTAGGGGCTGGGGACATAGCTCAGTGGAATAAGCGCTTGCCTCGCAAGCGCAGGGTCCTGAGTTCGATCCCCAGTACCACAAAAAAAAAAAAAAAAAAACATGGGCATTTTAGATAAATTTGTTATCATTACATTTTATTACTGGTAGATATACATACTAGATTGCAACACAGGGAAATTTTCAGAAATTTTCTGTGTATAATTCTGGTGAACCTACAATATGTTGTAGACGCAGTAATATATTTGAAGCACAAGACAGATACTTTATAGATGTGATATATTTAAAGATATATCTAAAGTTGAACACAAATTTAGATGTTAAAGTACTGAATAATGAGTTTGAGGTAATTAAGACAAATTATATGAAGTGTTAAAAATATTTATTGTTATCAAAATGTCCACAACTAGTAACATTCAAGGTAGGTTGCAATGTGAAAAATAGCAAAAAATCTTCTGTTGTTGTGACAAAAGATTCTAGAAATTATAAATATTTGAACAGCACTGTGGGTGGGGGAATGTATGGAAAATATTTATGAAATCCATGAGAACACACATAATTACTTAACACCACTGTGCACCATAAAAATGTAGAATATTGAGAATAATATCTTTAAGTAAAAATACATATATTTATGGCCGACAACATTATGAATAATTTATTGTGATCATTTCAAAGTGTTTTACTAACACCAAATGCAGTCTTTCATATGGGCATTAATTTTCCTACTGAAATTCCTTTTTCAGAATATTTAGAGTTAGAAAAGAAGAGGTTTAATCCCAGGATTGCAAGAATGGTGCAACATACATAAATCAATAAATGTTAATACACTATATAAACAGAAGCAAGGACAAAAGTCATAAGATCATCTCAGTAGATGTAGAAAAATCCTTTGACAAAATCAAAAATCCATTCAAAGTAAAAACCCTGAAGAAAATATTTATAGAAAGATTTTATCTCAATCTGATAAAAGCCATTTATGACAAGCCTACTACCAAAGCCGTATTAAATGGGGAAAGGCAAAATCTTTCCCTTTAAAATCAGGAACAAAAGGGTATGTCCATTATCACCACTCTTATGCAATGTAGTACTGGAAACATGAGCAGAACTGTCAGGAATGGGAAACAAATAAAAGGGATTCATTTATAGGAAAGAAAGAAGTCAAATTTTTCTTATTTGTAGGTGGCAAGGTGTTTTATAAAAAAGACCCCCAAAATTCCACCAAATGACACCTAGGATAAGTAACCAAATTTAGCAAAGCATGAGCTTACAAAACCAATACACAAAAGTCATTAGTATTCCTGTATAGTAATAATGAAGACAGTGAGAACAAAACTGGAAAAACAATAACACTTACAATAATGTAAATAAAATAAAATACTTAGGAATTAGCTTAACCAAGGAAGTGAAAGAACTCCAAAGCAAAAACTACAGAACTCTGAAAAATAACATCAAAGAGAACACCAAAAAATGGAAAGGTGTTCCCCTGCTCCTAGACAGAACCAAGAGTCAAAACTGCCATACACTCAGAACTAAAAGATCTGTGCAATCCCTGAAAATACCAATAGCATTCCTCACAGAACTAGAGATAACAATGCTAACATTTGTGCTGAACCAGAAGAGGTTCAGAACAGCAAAAGCAATCCTGAATAATAAGAGCAAAGGAGGAGGCATCACAAATCCAGGGCTTATGTTACAAAGTTACATTACAGATTGAAACAGCATATTGCTGCAAGAGCATAAAAAGATGTGTGGATCAATGGAACATGACATAAGATGAGGAAATGACCCCAGGTACATTCAGGTATCTGGTATTTCACAAAGGGGCCCACAAGTATGCTGGAGGAAAAGTCTCTTTAACAAATGGTGTTGAGAAAATGACTGTACACATACAGAAGTTTGAATCTAGATTCTTACCTTTCCCCATGTACTAAACCAAAATTGAAATGGTTTAAAACATACATTAAAAGAAAAACACTTAATCTTCTGGAAGATAAAATAGGTAAAGTTCTTGAATACACATGCATAGGCAAGGACTTTCTGAACAGAACCCAACTAAATACGAAATAACATTCAGAATCGGTATACATACCCATGTTTATAGCCACAAAATTCATAATAGCTAAATCTTAGAAGTGGCTTATGTGTCTGTAACTGATGAATGAATAAAGAGAATTTGGTATTTACACACAGCGGAGTCCCACTCATCATAAAGATTGATAAATGTGAGTCGTTTGTGGGAAGGTGGATGCAATTTGAAAATATAGTGTTAACTGAAGTAAATCAGACACACAAGTTTAAATATAACATGGTTACTCCTAAATATGAATACTGCATGGTTTCTTTTATAAAAGAAATCCAAAATGTAAAGAGCAAGACAAAAGATAGGTAATAGGGAGTAGGGAGATACATTTTTAAATGGGAAGGGGATGAAGATGTGGAAGCAGTGGGGAAGGAAAGGCTCGGGCCAAACTCCCCAAGCCCTCTCACCCCAAGGAGTGGAATCATAAAGCAAAGAGAACATTCACTAATAAAACACAAAATCTGAAGATAGGAAACAACATACGGCATTATATAAAGTTGAAAAGCTTCTGCACAGCAAATAAAACAACGAACACAGCGAAGAGCTGACCTACAGAATGGGAAAAAATGATTGTGCCAGCTGCTCCTTAGACAGAGCACTGATATCTACAACATAAGAAGTTTAAAAAGTAGACTTCTCAAAATAAAGACCCGTTAAAAACAGGCAACCAAAATTAATAGACACATGCTTCTCAGAAATTGAGATGGCTCAGCAGTACACAGAAAATTTCAATGT
The DNA here is from genome assembly GCA_004027595.1 of Dinomys branickii. Lineage (NCBI taxonomy): Eukaryota > Metazoa > Chordata > Mammalia > Rodentia > Dinomyidae > Dinomys > Dinomys branickii. The sequence goes on along the minus strand of PVLD010035818.1, from coordinate 4,850 downwards.
AACTGCCCGTAACAGACATGCACAAGTAGACTAATAAAGAAAGAAAGAAAGAAAAACAAGAAGAAAAGACAAAACAAAACCCTGAGATTGTGTCTTACTCTACAAAAATTATCTGTCATCAAAAACAAACAAACAAACAAACAAAAAAACAAATGCTGGTGTGGCATGGGTGAAAACGTAGGAATTTACAGATTTTATGGGCAATGTAAACTGTCTCAAACATTACAGAAATAGAATGACGATTCCTCACAAAACCTAAGACTAGAAATTCCTTTTGATCCCGCCCTTACCCTTCTAGGCACATTCCCCATATTGTTAAAGACACCGTGTTAGAGTGACGCCTCCATTCCTATGTCTATAGCAGCGCATCTCATGAGAGCTGAATCTTGGGAGTGGCCTACACGTCCACCAACGTCTACATGGGTAAGTAAGATGTGATAGCTACTCACAGTGGCGTATTTCTGTGTGATACCGGATGATAAACTTGAGTTTATCATCAAGGGATGCACCCTGAGACCATAATGTTAAATGAAATAAACCAGATATAGAAGGTTTAAAATCACATGGTTTCTCTTTTTCAATAAACTCAAAGTATAAATAAATTAAAGGCAAAAAAAGAACATTAAAAGCATGGAGATAGAATTTTTGCAAGTCAAGATGATCAAGAAATGGAGAGGAGACAAAGAAGGTAGAAGGCAGACATTAAAAGTGAATTAGAATGTGTCATGTGCATATAGTTGAATGCTAACACTATGTACTGCAAATGTGTACTAATAAAATAAATTTAAAAGTCAAATGGCTTAAAAAATTAATGAGAAAGTTATTAAATTACATAAGAAGAAATGCAAAGTTGTAGGAAGCATGAACAAATTGTTCGAGCAGCTCCTGTTCACCAAGTATCCACATGTTCTTTATCCCACAGGTGTAACCGTACTGCCAATATCATCAAAATATTGATTTTCATTGTGCACACCCAGTTGCTGACCACAGAAATGGAGATTGTGCTTCTCATCTTCCATATAAAAATGAAAGACTTAGGTCCCTGAAGGTCAGGAAGTGTGCAGTGTGTCCTTAGAAGGCTACTCATACTCTTTGCAAGTTCTGTAGAAAGTTATTGGCTCTGCTCAGGTATACAAATTACATGTGATAAGAGTTAATGAGACTCTGCAATTATTCCCATGACCCTCACTTGGAGGCTTACAGTTTGCAAAGGGAAAGGGTTAAGTAAATAAATTTGAGTTTCTTTAAGACGGCCAAATAGTGACGTGCTAAGGGGTAAAGATATAAAAATATCTCACTTCCAAAAAAGACTGATTTTATTGCTTTAATGTTTCACTATTTTGAGGGATCTTTGTTGACTTACCTTAATATTTAACTCTGTGTTGTTATCAAAATACACTAGCTTTTGATTACTGCTGTGGTAGATTACCATCTATTTTGCACCTTCAAACTATTTTAATTTATTACCTCCCATTGTATACATCAGCATTCCTGTGTGAGTTACACTGGGCTAAGCTCAAATTCAGCAATGATATAACCTTCGGGCTGACTCTGTCATCTGGACCCTTTTATACTCAAAATAATAACGGCCCTCTCCTGTGAGGCTGTAGATCGGAGGTTGCCATTTCACGCACACTATCAGGCAAGGAAGCTGCTTCTAGAAGCCACCTGCCTGCCCTAGTTCCTGGTCCTCCTCCTCCATCTTCAAAGCCACAGGGCAGGTGGAGGGGTGAGCTCCTGCTTGTGAGGCCTCACATCTCTCCTACTTCCTGTTTGGCAGTCGTCTCTCCTGCACTGTGACCAAGGAAGGCTCTCTGCCTTGAAGAACTTACATTGTGATCAAATTGGTCTTGACCACATAATCTAGGACAATCTCCCTTCTCCAGATTATTTTATATGATATATATCATATAAAATAATATAATTTTCATACCTGACTGTATGTATGCATGTATATATGTATATATGTATATATGTGTGTCTATATGTCATGAAAATATACATATAATTTAGATCAAATATGTATATATGATCTAAAATTTTACATTATTTTACCTGTGCACAATTATTTAATGAGTGGCTTTTGTTCTTAGCAACTATGGTTTACTGAAAATGTGGAATATAAAGTTTACAGTTGAAACAATAATTGCAAAATAGATTGAATGTGATCAGAACTCTGAAAATTTTGTTTACACATTTATTGCTCTCTATTATAGATTATTCTGAAAGAGATGACAAAATTTATACTTTTTCATTTTTTCCTGTCAAAATGCTTCATATTATACAAATGTGCATTATTCAAAGTTTCTTATACCAAAAACACCCACCGAAATTGAGACACAGAAATGTTCCACATTTGAAAATCAGACTAAAACAAATTATTTTTTTCTCATTTTTCTTCAAATTGGCATAATACAAAGAAGAAAATGAGTTGGTAATAATCAAAGAGAAACAAAACTAAGATGAATAGGAATAGTCGTAGCAAATTGCTTTTATATTTATAATGCTTGGTTTCTGCCCAAGTCACCACACTTATTTGTTTAGAAATAATAATCTTCCATAACGTGTTTGGAAGAGTGATTATTCTGATTTGTTTGAGAACAAGAGATGTGAATCAGTTGCGCTTGTTTATAGGCAAATATCTCCAGAAAGAAATGTCATGTGTTTATTTAATTATTTTTAAGGCTTTATTACTGCTCAGGTGTGAGAACTAGACTATTTTTGTGTTTCCCTCAGATGACGTTCTCAGATATGTTCTTATCATCCAATTTCTTACAAAGTGGTTAAGGACTATGTCTGCACAATTGAGTTTTGATTTAAAACTACTGACTCCTTATTACTAGTAGTATAAATTAATTAAATATAAACAACTTTCCTCGATCATTGAGATGTAACTTCACATTCATCACTTTCTTCATATTTCTAAACTCCAACCCGAATGATTTTTAACTTCTCTGTGCTGATTTGCAAATTTTCAAAACTGTATATCTATATGCATACTATGTATTCTGCCATTTTTCTATACATATTCATCACAGTCAGCCAAATAGTCAAAGGGATTTTTGAAATTCATTATAGTAAAACAGTACTAATTTCATATGAAAACCAAAGGAATAACCACCAAGTACAGTGGGAACACTACAGAACGATATCGCAGAAGCATATAGATACAAAATTACCAACACAGCACATACTCAGTACAATGCTGCTCTCACATGTTCATTTCCCACGAACAAGTAGCGTTCTTCTCACCTGTGCAAAGATGGTTTAAGATACACGAAACAGTAACTGTGACATGCCACACCAATATAATGTGATGATGAAAGAACATCAGATTAGTTTAATAATACAGAAAAATCATTTCACAAAGCTCAACATCTTTTTATGATAAAAATTTCCATGAAACTATACATAGAAGATATATACCTGAAAATAATAAAGACCATATATAACAGAGCCAATCTGCTAGCATGCCAAATGCAGAAAGGCGGGTAGTATTTGTTTTTCTGGAGAAAGACAAGAATATCCACTTTCCATAATTTTAATTTTCATAATTGTAGATGCCCTAAAGAGAGAAATAAGTCTTAGAAATGAAGAGCACCCAAGTTAGAAAGAAAGGCATCAAAATACCTTGCTTTCAGGTCTCTAAGGATTTACCTGGGAATAGTTAGAACTAATAAATGAATTCCGTACAATCACGCGGTACAAAATATACTTAGAAAAATTAGAAACACTTCTGTATGGTAATTTTATACTCCTACAGAACAATCAAGTACATTTATAATAGCTACAAAAGAATAAATTTAGAACAAGAATAAATTTAGAGCAGGAAGTGAAAGATCTGTATGTTGACAACTGTAAAGCATTGATAAAAGAAACTAAAGACAAATAAATGGAAAGATATCCTCTGTTCAAAATTAAAATAATTTATGTTTTAATGCTCCATACTATGCAAAGCAGACTGCATATATAATGCATACTCTTATCAAAGGTGAATGATATTCTTTCAGAAATGGAAAAGAAACACTAAGATGTATATGGAACCATAAAGACGGAAAAGAGTCAGAGAAATTTTGAGCAAAACAATGGAGCAGAATGTCTCGTAGTACCAGATTTTGGAACACACTAGCACACTATACGGAGAATGATGCTGGCACCAAGATGGACTCAGAGGCCGGGAAACAAAATAAAGGATACCTACTCCAAATGAACATCAAAAACGGTGCCAGAAAACATACTGTGAAACATACAATCTCTAAATTAGATGATGCTGGAATAATGACATATCCACATGCACAGCAATGAAACTGGATCCCTAACTTTCACCATGTAAAAGTGAACTCAACATGGGTTAAAATGTAAATATAAAGGCTGAACATTTGAAACTATTAAAAAAAAAGTATGAAGAAAATCCTATGTGATATAGAAGTTTCCAAGGATTTGTGGATAAGATCACAAGGGCAAAAACAAAAGCACGAATAGCGAAATGAAATTATATATATATAATAGCTTTAGCGCAACAACAGCAACAATTACCCAGAGAGACAATTTCAGGATTGGGAAGAACAAGTGTACATCATTCATCTGACACAGGTAATATACAGAGTACATAAAGAGCACAAACAACTCAATAGCAGAAAAGAACACATGGAAATGATTGATTGAAAATGAGCAAATGAACTAAAACAAATCAGTTGTATAACTTTCTTATCTATACTTTATATATAGATTATATATTATAATGAAATGCTTTATGGTTTATAATTTATTATAATTACATATAACGTCATTATGATATATTATAAGTTATCATACATTAATCATATATTACAATTATAAATATAATGAAT
>PVLD010035817.1:0-11474 GCA_004027595.1 Dinomys branickii | reverse complement strand
AGGACCAGCCCCACCTCCCCAGAGCTGGTAGACTGCGTAAAAAAGGAACTGAGGGAGGCCTGGCTGCTGGTTCTTTGGAGGAGCTCCAGTCCTCACCTTCAGCTTGGTCGCCTCCTGGCTTCCGGTGTAGAGTGTTTGGCTTCCGCCTGGGACTCTTCAGCTTTCTGGTGTTGGCTCTCCGGCCTTCATCATAGATTCATCAGCATTTCGTTGCAGACTCAACAGCCCTTGATACAGACTTGCACGGACACTGGTGAGCTCCAGGCCCCAGGCCTGGGCTCTTCAGTCTCCAGTGTGCAGACACCCTCTGCACACTTCCTCATCTAACCCTGTAGCTGACCATTGTAAGCTGAATTTTTGATTTCTTGTACATTTGTATATCTTGTGTTAAATCTGTTTCTCTAGTAAACCCTGACTGATACACCATGGCAACCACAGACTGGGTAATTTATAAATCACAGAAATGTATTTCTCAGTTCTGAAGGCTGGGAAGCTCAAGACCCAGCACCAGTGGGGTTGGTGGCCAGTGAGAACTGCCTTTTCTGCTTTCAAGATGGCACCTCACTGCTCTGTCCTCGGGAGAGGAAGAATGCTGTGCTTTCCTTGGGGACAGAAGGGCAGAAAGGACGAGTTGTCTCTGAAGCCTCATTTACCCATTCATGAGGGGGGAGCCTCTTGCTACTCCCACAAAGGGGACTAAGTTTCAACACATGAATTTTGTAGTAGACACATTCAAACCATAACATCTATCAATTTTTGATATATTTAAGATGATTCAAGTATTAATTTAATTTTTCTTTTTAACAGTTTACATAACTGAAGACTGTCCTAAGAACGCAGGGCTGAAAGAGAATACATTTGTTGTTCTAAACTACTAAGTTGTGGTATTTTATTATAGCAGGAATAGAACTAACACACACCCCTGTTTCAAATACAGTGCTCCTGAGCCTGTAGTCTACCACCAGCCTCTTACAGGCTCAGGTCACCATCCTCCCTACCTGAAGATTTCTATTGCATCATCTTATCCTTCTGCTTTTAATAAAAGTTTCTCCCTGTTACTTCATCTTCCCCCATGGAAAGGATTTCTCTCTTATCACAGGTTCCCTTCTTACGAGGCATTCAGCATTTCTCTTTGCTGGGCCTATGTTAGTTGAATTGCTGGAGGGAAATATGACTTCTCATGACTGAGAACATGGCTTGATAGAATGTCAAGGAAAAACACTATAAAATATTAAAATCGTGACCTTAATTTCTGCCTCCACTACAAGAAGAAAGTTCTAAGCATGCTGAGACTTCTTTGTTTTCTTTCAGATTTTTATCTCCAATGTCTAGTGTGGGCCCAAAGACAATTATGAAAATGAGGCAATGAGGTGAACAAACCAGTGATGGATGAGCAATTTATTCTGTTGTCACTGGGGTCCACTGGAGGGTTTTGAGCAGTGGACCGAAGCAATCAGCTTTGCATTTATCAAGTATCTTTAACCTGTCAAATCATCATAAACAGCAGTCAGTATTATCCCAAGTAATGGTTATTAGATTAACCAGCAAGTGCACAGCCTGCAGCGGGAGAACTTGCTACTGGAAATATTCAAATCCAAAAACAGCTTCCTATGACAAACTGAGGCACTTTTGAGAAGTTTAAACTGCCCAACAGCCCCTACCTTCTTTCTCTTCAACACTGGGATCCTTTTGTCAGTCGAGCTAGTTAACCATAGGGCCTTTTCAGAGAACTGCAGCTGGGAATTTGATACAGAACCCACTCTGTTAGGATATTTGCATTCTATTCTAAATTTGTCTCTAAAATAACAAATTCCACACTCCTACATTTCTGTTGTAACATTGTAATCATAAGGACTGACATTTTGGTCTTCTCCTTTGCAAGTGAAATGAACATTTCCACATACAAAGAGAACAAAAGCAGTTGGTCTGCTTCCTACATGGTTTGAGGGCTTGACTGGGTCTGGAGTTTAAGTTCCCCACCTCTGGGAGGGATCACTCATTTGCACAGCTTTCTCGATGTAGCACTGCTGCCCTAGCCTTGTGCCTCGGTCTCTCCCTGTGAGGAGCAGCCTCGTCAACTCCTTCTCTAGAACAGAAGGAGCCTGAGATCTGACACACGACTTGGGAGTTACCTCCTGAAGGGACTTACTCTTCTGATTCCTGTTTACCTAAGATTTCCTACAGAAGGGCAGGCTGTATGTGGGATCCTGCGGGGCCCAGGGTACAGAGTAAAGAGCTGGGGGCTTTGTGGCTGGGGCTCATCTCCAGAGCAGAATCAAGAGACACATCAAGAAAAGGCCTAGAATGAGGCCTTCTTAAAGACCAAGAACATCTACTTCTGGTATTTATGAAGATTTCCAGTAATTGTAGGATTACTCTTATTTTATGGAACCTTGCTACCAGGACACTGATAATTTAAGCAGGACAAAGAAGCTAACAAAGTGTTCAGATACGATTTGGGACATGAACAACTGTTTAGATGACCTTTGATTGGTTTCTTGCCTCACTATAATTCTTGCCTAGTCATTATGGCAACCAGACAATATGGTGCTGGCGGTTATGTGTTGTACTGGGTCAGTATGGCGCCAAGCCAATAAGGCGCTGACCACTACAGGTCAAAGCCAATATGGTGCTGGCTTCTAGAGGTCATGTGCTAAGTGCCACCCTTCTTTGTCTGAGTCAAAGTTGGACTTCCTACTTCTTTTTTGGTAATACCCTGTTTCCTTTTCCCACACTCCCGCCCAATCCTGGTCCACCATGTCAGGCGGTCCGCCTCCTAATTTCTGCCTCCAGCCTAGGCCTATTTAGCCCTTGATCCCGCGACAAGCCCTCAGAAGTTCCACATCTCTCTTCTCTTCCCTACTGTGGTCTTCTCTGGGCCACAATAAGGGCATTTTATATTCCGCTTTACTTCTCTCTGTGCTGGGAAAACCTATCAATCTTGTCAGCACTTTTGTCAATCTCATAATTCCAGTGCTAACCTTACCAAAAAAGCTCAGAAACTTGCTTCAGAATCTGAAGGGTCAGAACTAAACTGGGAGGCCTATCTAAGCAAGAACTCAGCCTGGCACAGTAACAGCGAGCCACAGTGAACCTTTGGGAGCTTTCAGTGGTTCAAATAGCCTGCCATGGCAGGTGTACGATAGGTTTGCCACCACCAGCCTAGGAAAACATTGGTGGAAGCCGGAAAAGAAGACAAGACCCAAACTCTCAGCCTGAAGAACTCAAAATTAACGTGTCTCAATATTACCTTTGGGTTTGATCTCAACCCACAAGCCAAACTCTAAAAGAAAAATAAAATGTAGGAGTTTGTGTTGTTGATGTTAGGGCCATTATTTGTCTAGAAATCAGTTGAGGGTCAGAGGTAATGGAGAAAACCTTGGAGTCCATTCTGCTTGTAGAACCTTCTCACTGACCTTTGGTGCCGCATATGTCCCAGGGGACCCTGCTTTAGTCTACTCATTTTTATGTGTCTTTTCTTGGCCCAGGTAATATTTCTTCTGTCTTAGGGTGTTGGGAGTGCTGTAACAAAATATTGTAGACTTGTTAATTTAAAAACAGAAATTTATTGCTCTCAGTTTTGGAGACTGGGACACTCAAGATGAAGGGGACAGCATGTTTGATGGCTGGAGAGGGCTCCTGTGCTTAGGGATTTGCTGCTGCTCTCTTCACGTGGCTCCCTTGGGCCTCTTATCTAAGGGCAGGTCACAGGGGCTGAGCCCCAGCGCCCTAATTATCTCCCAAGTTCTCACCTCTCAATATCCCCACACTGGGGATTAAGTTCAAACCTTTGGTGGGACACAAATATTCAGCCCCGTAGGACAACACTGCCCCTCACCCCACCCCCACCCCCACGCGCCATTAGCTCCTTTTTTCAAAGCTGACCATAGATTTAGGAAGGTCACCCTGCCTTTATGCGCTGCTCCTGTTGAGCTGGCTGCAACCTCATACCATGCCAGGAAGTCAGGAAACGGAGCCCATTTTCCCCAAAGTTCAGGAAACAGAGATTACACTCCCCATTCTGGGGTGGCAAGACTGTTGAGAGCTTTAAAGATGGACAAGGATGTTGGGTATTGTTGTAGGCAACTGAGTTAGATAGAAATATTATCTGCAGTCAGATAGGGCTAAGCCCTCAAAGGCGCCAGTGAGATACTTTGCAACCTTGGGGGAGACAGACACCTCCGGCTGTGGGCCAAACCTCAAGACAAAAGATGAAACAAATGCACTCACAGGCCTCCCTAGGGATGGACCTCAGGGACTGATATTCTAAGTAGGTCTCTGTCACCTGGAGAAAGCCAGGAAGAGCCGCTAATCCAGTCCCTACGGGGAAAGCCCTGTTGTGTATTCACATGGGCTTGCTCCCTGACTCACTTCCCCATTTGATATCGATTTAATCAATTTCACCCGAGCAATTATACTTCTAATCTTATTGGCTGACCATAGTTTTGTCCCGCCTCATGCCCACCTTATGATTTTCCCTGTTTCCCACCATGGACTTGCCTCACCTTATGCATTTGCTCTATAAAAATCCCTAGAAAAGGCAGGTTCCTTGGCAACCCACTAGGGCATCCTTCTGTCTCTCAGACAGAAGCTTTCTTTCCCCCAGTAAGTATATTCTGCTCTTAACCTCTGTTCCTAAAATTCATTCTTTGATTTTTGAGAACATGAAGTTGTCCCAGATACCTAGCAGGTTGGGAGTTTCTTTCCCCTATATCAGAGATTATTTTTCCTATTCTGGGGTAACAGGACTGTTGAGAGCTTCCAGGATGGGAAGGATGCTGGGTATGACAACTGATTTCTTCCAGCCCTGGAGCTCTGCAGGAGATAAACGGGCAGGCTGGGGTAGCTGTATTTCTCTAGGAACCAGCTGTGTAGAATTCCAGGGAAAAGCTGGGCATGGTGGCACACGCCTGTAATCCCAGCACTCGGGAAGCTGAGGCAGGAGGATCGTTGCAAGTTGAGACCAGCCTGGGCTACAAAGTGAGCTCAAGGCCAGCCTGAAATGCATAGTAAAACCCTGTCTCAAAAAGACAAAAAAAAAAAAAAAAAAAAAAGAATTCCAGGGTAAAAAGATTAGCATAATTGTTTTTAATTTTACCCATAGTAGCAGTAGTTTAAGCTACCTCCTATTGAATTTCACACAGACTAGGGGTATGACACAAAATAGATGCTCAGTGTGTCCTGAATACACTATGCTCAAATATATGTGAACAAGATTTAAGAGGTGTATGAGCAGTGAAATTATGGATTTTGTTCCTCTTTTTCAAAATTTTAGTGTGGTGATATTATATTAATTATTGTAATGGCCCAAGTACCCAGCTGCTTTCTAGACTGACCCCATGCTTGACCCCTGATTCACCTCAAACAGCTAAAGTCCATGTATGGTAACATAATTATTGTTTAAAGTTTCCTTGTTCTTTCTCAGAAAGAATTCAAAGAGCATTGCCCATCCCTTCCAGAAACAGGACAGTTACCCAAGCATAACGTCCCTGCTACACCTGTGTATTCATTGTGGGTTTTGTTTTTATAAGCCCTGCATACAGTGGGCTTGGGGCTCTCACTTCTCAGCCTTGAAACAGAGGCTTGAGTGGGGGCTGTTGGGCTCAACTATTAAAAGCGCTACTAAATTCTAATTTGGCTGTTTGGAAGTCTATTGTTCTTGGACCTGTCTCAATTGTAAAATAAAATGGTTTTGCAAATATTTTATAAATTAAAATTATATTGTGTTTTAGAATTATTGTATGATAATAACACCAAACAATCACTCTGGCTTCTTAGATCTGGTGACATTTGCCTGGCAGGTACTTAGTTTTGTTGCTAGTATCTGAGGGAACTTGACCCAGGACTGGTTCTTTCTTTCTGGATAGCATCTGTAAAAGTTCAAATTCCTCTTGGTCTCAGGAATTTTGGGTTAACATGAATCAAAAAGTTTCAATACCTCTGAAAAAGTGGTACTGGTGACATATTAAATACTACCATGGGGACAGAGGACAAATATATTTGTCCTTATTGTTACTTATTAAAAACATGATTTATGGTTTTTTCTGAGGCACTCAGTGACTTAAACATGGTTTTTGTTAAAAGCACCACGCCGACATCACTATAACAGATTGGTCAGTCTGATGAACAGTAATGTGGTCTCTCATTTCTGGAGGGTCATGCAGCACAGGAAAAAATAGGTGACATTAGACAAATTTTTTTAATCAAAATTGACCCCACATCTAGGAAACACAGATGAAAGGAAACCCTTCATACCCACCTTCCTGTCCCCCACACCAGAAGTCACCTCGAGCAGTCTTGGTGTTCCTTCTCTTCATGCTGCACTGTACTGTACTTCGTTTCATATATTTGTGGTTAAAAAATACATATGGTTCACAATAGAATAACCTTATTTACATTGAACTTTATGAAGAAATTTGATTTGGTTCGTGACCAATTTGGTTCTGGACCAGATTCATGGAATGAATTAACTTTGTGAACAGAGAGACCATTGTACTAATTAAAAAATACTGAAAACTCTTTCTCCATCTCAATTTAACCTAAGAGCAAAATAATATTTACAGATCTGCAGGTCCTCTCCCGGACGACATTTATTTCTGATTTAAATATGCCTGACTTCTCTGTAGGTCACATGACAAGGAAAACCCACTTCAAAAGCTGCTCAAGGAGTCAAGAAATTCACTTGTGTGGACAGAAGATTTCTACTCTTCTAAAGTGGGATCTTACGTGTGAAGAAGGCTGATCCTGTGGCCCTCTTGTCTGACCTGACTGTCTGTAACACAACCCAAAATCTTATTGTCCTTGGGTGAGTTTCACTTTGAACTTTACTGACTTGTTCTAGAAAACTTCTCAAAAATCCTGTTTGTAGGATTTCTGCCAACAGAATTCATACAGATCCTGAATCAACACAAAAAATCAAACCCTTGCTGCCCCACTCTTTTGTCCCAGTTTCAAAGTGTATCTTAGGAGATATGCACATCACGTTTCTAGCCGTGAGTCATATGAAAGCATTTTCTCTATATTTTAAGCATAAACCATGCAGTGAGGGCAGATGCAGCCCCAGGATACCAAAGAGGAGTCTGGGGAAGTGGATTAGATTCAGCCTGCCAATCAAGAACTACATTCCAGGTGGTGACAAGTACTAGCATCAACTCAGCTGGATGTCCCTTAAAGACTCCCGGCAAAAACACCCCCGGGGAACTTGAAGTACAGAACTGCTCTTTTGGCACATTTAGTGTGCTCTGAATATCTCTCTTGGTATAGCTAAAGGTATGGAGTAAAAATCTAACTTCTTTCATAAGGAAGCCAGTAGTTCGCTGAATTCTGAAAAGGGCAACAACAGAAGAGGCAGGAGGATCAGTTGAGTCTGTGAGTCAGAGGCCAGCCAACCTGGGAACATAGCAAGGCCCCATCCCCCAAAACAAAAACCCAAATGCAGCAAAATGAAAACAGGCCAGGGTTAGGTTAGAGAAAAGCAGTGATGAGACTTGTAGTGTGAAAACATGTGAGGAAGGGAGAGCCAGGATCTGCTTCCTTTGACGTTCCATAGCCTGGCGGCACAATGCAGGGCTGTGACCTCACCAAACTCTCTAATACTCCAATAGCCTTCTCTGAGGAAAATGCTGCAGGAGGGAGGAGGTTGGCAGAACGTTATTTCCGACTGAGAGGAGCACGCTTTGCACTTCCACTTGCTCTGTAAGGACTAGCTCTGTGGTATAGTCCCTTGCAAGTGCTAAACCAAGAAGTACATCTTAGGGCTGGGGAGAAAATTATAGTCTAACATAATAATATACATAAGTAGTATGACTTCTTGTGCTTTTTTCAGTACTGGGGATTAAACCTATGGCCTCTATACATGTGAGGCAAGCACTCTACATCTGAGCTGACCAGCAGCCCCTTTTATTTTTATTTTTTAAATTTTGAGACAAGCTCTCATTAAATTGCCCAGTTGGTCTCAAAACTTGTGATCTCTTTGCCCCAGTTTCCCAGTAGCTAGGATTACTGGCATGTTTACCATGCTTGGCTACTGTGGTGGGTGACAATTGGTGGTCAACTTGTAACACCAAGCTGAACGGAACCAGCGTGGTGCTGGGTGTGGGAGGCCCACCTGAGGAGTGTTGCTGCCAGCATAAGAGGCGGAACTGGAGAGGAAGAAGTCGAGAGGCTGTCGGAAGCTGTGAGAAGCTGTTGGCAAGCGAAGGGCGCTGTTGTTTTCCTGGAAGAGCTCCTCATGCTGGCTTTCCTGATGAACTCAGCTGCTCTCATGGTTGAAGGAGCTCGGGAACTTGTTGTTGCTGAGAATGGCTATAGTTCACTTTTGGGGAGTTCTGGTCCTCACCTTGAGCATCACTTTCTGGCTCTGGAGGGGAAGATGGTGCACTGCAGAGTCTCCTGGAGAAGCTTGTTATGCTGGCTATCTTAATAGGACCTTGGCTATTCTTACCATCAGAGGAACTGCGGACCTCACTGTTGCTGAGGATGGATGTGGGACCTTTCAGGGGAGCTCTGGTTCTTATTTTGAGCATCACTTCCTGGCTCCAGTGCAGATCCCTCAGCCTGATAGCACAGATCCTTTATCCTGCTGGCACAGACTTTCTAGCTTCCACCACTGGCCTTGGACCTTCCAGCACAGATTCGCAAAACAGGCCTGCATGAGGCATTGTGGGCTCTGGGCCTCCAGTTGGACTCGTGGGAGGCACAGTTATGGGCTCTAGGTATTCAGCTGGACTCATGCAGGACATTACCGTGGGATCCAGGCCCCCAGCTGGATTCTTTCATCTTTAATGTGTGGACAGATTTCTTGAGCTCTCTTTATACATGGCTCTTTGGGTGACTATTATAAATAATCTTATAAAATCTGTGTCCTGTGCTAAATTGTTTCCCCTTGCAAATAGCTACATACACTATCTTGATAAAATTCTGCAAGGCGTAGAAAATACATATTCCATATAACTTCCAGAAGAAACTCCTTAGAGTTTTAAAACAGATTCAGAGTGAAAGATGTTTTTACTTTCTTCCAGGGCTGCTAAATTGGGATGACATAATCCTGAAACTATCTTCAGCCACGTTCTCACTCTCCCAGTGTGGCAACACCCAACTTTAGCGGAGTGAAAGAGGCTATGGACAGAGCCAAGGCTAGAGAGAAATGGTGTTTTTCTATGTAGTTGAATGCAGCTCTGCCCTTGGATGTTCCAGCTTTCTGTTATGTGAATCAGTAAATTCCTCCCCCTTCCAAATTTGAGCTGGGTTTCTGTCACTTGCAAATGAAAGAGAGCTCGGAAATCTGGAGAGAAATGATTTGTGCTGAGTAAATTTTAAGTGACTGAAGAAGAATAAAATGAAGGAATCAATGGCAGAATAAGAAAGTCTATATTTGCAAGCGAACACAGTAGCACATGCAGTACATGAACTTCTCATATATCACCTCTACAATGTCCTTGGGGTACTGACTTAAAGAAAGTATTATATAAAGAACATAGCAAATTAGAATTCCAAGCCTGAACAGTCCTATAATTTTGGTCAGCATAACAGTTGGCATTTATTAAATATTCACTTTATTCCAGGCATTGTGCTAAGTGTTTAATATGCATTATTTTATTAAACGTCATTTAACAGATGAGAAGAACAAAATTCAGAGATGTTTAAAAATCACCTCCATGGACAGATATATATTTTGATGGCCATTTCAGGGATCTGCTGTAGCTTGAATGTGGACTGTCCCCCCGCGGTCCATGTGTTAAAGCATGTCTTCTACAGGGTGGTGCTATTGGGAGGGGCTGTGGACTTAGGAGGAATTGAGCCTAGTGGGAGGCCCTGAGGTCAGTGGGGGCCTGCTGTCAAAAGGTGTTGTGGGATCCTGGTCTCACCCTCTTTCCCACTGCTCCCTAGCTTATGTGTAGGCTGGTTTGCTCCACCTCGTGCTTCCTTAGCACTGTCAGCGGTCAAGGCTCAAAGTAATCGGACAGGCCCAATGTGGTGATGTGCGTTTGTAAACCCAGCTACTCAGGAAGCTGGGGTAGGAAGCTGGCCACCTGGCCACTTAATGAGATTCTGTCTCACAGTAAAAAACAGGGCTGGGATGTTGCTCGTTGGTAGAGTGCTTGCCTGGCATGTATGAAGCCCTGAATTCAATCTCCAGTACTACAATTTTTTAAATTTAAAAAAGTAAAATGATTCTGCCTGATAAGACTGGAACCTCTAAGGCTGTAAGCAAAATTAAACGTTTTGTCTTCTTAAGTTGACTGTCTCAAGTATTTTCTTTCTGTATTTTGAAGAGAATAAAAATAATAAAAAAATAGAAAAGATGCATAACTTCAAAAAACAAGATGAAATGAATTCAACAATTGTTGTTATATTGTATATTGTTGTCTTCAAAGTAGTTGCTCACGTTACCAGATACTGGCATGCAAAATTGATTAAACAATATAAGCACCAACTTCCTTTCAGCAAATTGAAATTAGTAGTACAATTATCTTAGCAATCTTTTCTATTTTTTATTTTAAAAATTTAAAAAACTAACAAAACAATAATGAAGACAAAATCAAAACAACACAAAAACATCAAAAGTGATACATGACCTGAGAATAAAATGATAGGAATTAACAATGGTTGCTACATTACATACTGTTACCTTCAATGAAGTTTCTCAGTCTACCAGACATAAGAATGTAAGGTTGATCAAACAATCAAAGATTGTAACAAGTAATTTACGAATAGAACATTGGAAATGATTCAGAGCTTCTCTATACATGATGGTAGGAGTTCCACAATGTTTCTTATACTGCATATTGTTTTTTTCAGATCATTCTGATTACCAAAGTGTGCAAAATTGGTCAAAAAAAAAGAAAATTTTCAACATTGAATTGTTCCTTTCAATAAACCACAGATGCCAGCAATACACCTATTCTAGCTATCCTTACATATACACATAAAATTTGTTTTTCATTTAAAAAATCCAAAATAACAAAACAAATACATAAACAAAACAGCATAGAGAGCAACAAAAATAGCACAGAATTTCAAAACATGGTGATAGGATATTAAGAATGGTTGTTTTATTATATAATGTCATCTTCAAAATGGTTGCACATATAACCAGATGTAGTCATGCAAGATTGATCAATTACACAGTAACAGTTTCTTTCAGTAAACCAACAGACATTAGTAGTACAATTATTCTAGTTATCCTGTGTATCTATATATACATATTTTTTCCCTCTTTCTTCATCCCAGTTGCCCCTTCCTAACTGAGCAGTTTCTTTCCCCTTTCACAATATCTATTGTACCTTTCAGATTTTATTTACTCTTTCAGATTCTTATAGTAGGGAGGAAATACAATGTTTACATATGTGAATCTGATTTATTTCACTAATGATTATGGTCTCTAGGTGCATCCATTTACCTATAAAAGCCTCTAGTTTATCTTTCTTTATAGCTGAGTAATACTCCATTGTATAAAAATACTACATCTTTTT
>PVLD010035816.1:0-11475 GCA_004027595.1 Dinomys branickii | reverse complement strand
AATGTCCCTTAAGCTGTCTGCTGAGATTTCCGCTTCTACTCCCTACCCCAAGACCTGGCCGGGGCGAATAAACAGCTCGCCACCCCAGGATTCTTGCAGATAGGCCACTCAGGTGTTCCTCCCTGGGTGGAGCTCCTTCCCCCCTCACAAAACCCGTTGGGGCGCCTAAGTAGGTCTTCCCACCTGGGAGATCCCGCAGACCTTAAAGCTGCTTTGATGTCTCTCGCTGGGCTGAACTTCTTCCCGATTCAGGAAAAACCGGTTAGAGCGCGCACTTAACTCACCCTGTGATCGTACAAACAGGAGTGCCGTTCAGATGTTTTTCCCTGGATGGAGCTTTTCCCCAACTCAAAAATCGCGCCGGCCGGTCGCTGTTGCTCCAGTTCCCGCAGTGCTGGCTGCGGGGGTGGGGTTCTGAGCGGGATCCCGGAGCGCTGCCCGGTTTGGCGCAGTTTGTCCCAGAAGCACTTTCTCTGTTGGGTTCAGGAGCTGAAGTCGTTCTTCCCTCTGCACTTGCTCTCTCGGCTGGTCGTCTTCTTCCCAGGAGTCCTCATTTCTGTCTTCATATTGCTATATTTCATTGTTTGGGTGGTAATCCTCTGGGAGGTTCTCTCTTTGCTGCCTACCCAGTCGCCATCTTCCCGGAAGTCCCTCTTGAGACCCTCTTACACTGTTAATAATATGTAGATTCTCTTTACAGTTCACAATTTCTGTTCAATTTTTTTTTTTAAAGTATGACATGGTAAATATAAACTGGGTAAACCAACTGAATAGAATGATACTTTTACTTATGGAATTTAGTATCTTGGCAATCATACGTAGAGGTGTCAGATACAACTGCCATGACGTTAGGTGCCATTATAATTGAGAAGGAGGGTACTAGATACACAGGTGTAGGTACCAACCACACAGAGAGCCACTTATCAAAGCACTAACCAGTGACAACTGTAAGTCTTGAAAAAGCAGACAGACAGTATGAGTGGGAAACAGCAATCAGTTCAGTAGGAACAAATTGCAACATTTGTGAGGCATGGTGATACAAATTGAAGCTTTCTGGTATGAGCAGAGCAAAGTTTTAAAATGCTTCTGTGAAATTATATAAATAGATGACAGACAGACAGATAGATAATAGATAGGTGGATAAATGGCAGATAGAAGTAGGATGAGGAAGAGAAAGAACTGCCCAGAAAGTATACCTCAGGGGGTAAAGTACCTTGTATAAATATTTCAACACAAAATTTATTGAGACTTCTTGAGAGTAGTAGAAGTTACGTTTGGTCTCTACAATTATAAGAGGTGGTCATAGCTGGGTGTGGTGGTGCACACCTACATACCTGTAATCCTAGCACTTGGGAGGCGAGGCAGGGGATCACCGTTTGAGGCCAACCTGGGCCACATAGTGAGATCACATCCATCCTGTATTACATGGCAAAAATCTGTCACAAAAAACCAAAGGAGATGGCAAGAAAAATAGGTTCCCAAAATAATGGCTATCAGCATTCAGATATTTATCAGTATGGTGAAACACTGACATGTATATATATGTTTTGTTGACTCTTTCTCTGTCTGTCTGTCTGTCTCTTTCTATATATATATGTGTTCTTATATTAGAAATAATAATAAGTAGTATTTTAATTAGACTGGCAACTGTAGTTTTAAATAAATTACTTGGGCTGAAATATAAAACGAATGGCAGTCAAACGTGTTGATGCACACCTATAATTCCAGCTCTCTGGAGGCTGAGGGAGGAGGTCGTAGTGAGTTTGAGACCAGCCTGGGTTACAAAGTGAGCTCAAGGCCAGCCTGAACTGCATAGCAAGACCCTGTCTCAGAAAGACAAAAAAATTAAAAAGAATGAGAGAACAAAAATGAATTTAGGAACACCATTTCAATAGCTATTGCTATAACCCAGGATAAAATGCTAGTTATTTAAATTTTTATTATTACTGTAATAATGGAGAAGATTTGCTAAATTTGACAGCTATTCAGAAGTTATGGTTCACATTCAAAGGTGGCTGGCTGGAAATAAGAGTGTGTAAAAACTTATTCATCCATCTTTGAAATGTGGGTCAGGATGATTGCATTAAACTAGATTAGAAAGAGTTTGGGTTGAACGCGATATAGTGCTCGTCCTTGGGCATGCTTTCTTGAGGCTTTGGAGAATATAAAATGGAGATATCTGGTACAGTGCTCGTAACTGGATAAAAAGATGCTTTCTTTGGCAATATTTATTTTTCATGATAAATAAACTGGTATTTCTAGTTTGTCATATACCTAACTGAAACACAGGCTAATTAATTAAGAATTATTCTGTCATATTCTTGGGAGGTTTGTATTTACCAATATAGATCCTATAGTAAATCTTGAGAGATAATTATTAAACTGGAAATATCCCAACTCATAGTACATAAATAGCCATAATGAAAACAATTTGGATGCTAAATAAGCACTAAACAATTTGTGAACTTCAAAATCTCCTAAAACATTGCAAAGTAAAAGAAATTTTGTCATTGCATATAAAGTAGGTACGACCCATTAAGTAGATAAAACCCATCTATGCTCTTAAGATAAACCATAAACTAATCCTCAAATAAGGAAAAAGTAGCACCACTTTTCAGAAATAATTCATTTTGATTCAACTGGTTTTAAATCTGACTATTAAGTAAGAGTAATTGGCTTTTCTAGAGGAAAACTAAATTTTACATATTTTAATGACATGATGTAGCTTCACAGCATACAGAAAGATGGTTACGGAAGTAGAGTCCCTACTCAACCACAGGAACTAGAAGACAAGGATGCTAACTGGCTTCATTTTTATATTTTAAGCCAATAGATACTAGGCCTTCAAAAAGACATTTTTGGGTTATAGAGTTATCAAAGATCAATCTAATTTTTCAAAGAATGCACATATAAATTTCAGAGAGAGGAGAAAGTACTTAACAATTTTAAGATTTGTAAAATAAATCCTTTGAATAGAAAACTAAATCGCTTCTTTTTCACAGAGGAGTCAATCCTCTCATCTTTAATTTGTAGTTTTCCTTACAGAAGCCAAACACACCCTTTAGTTGATAGACTAAAGGGTGTGGAAAAGCAATATAGACTCAATTCAATATAGACTCATAATTTGTAGTTTTCCTTACAGAAGTGGAAGAGTGTGCTCATGACCTTTGGCTTTTTGTTTTCTTTATTAAGGCGCACGAAAGGGGTGGTCTGCAGCTGGGCACTGCTGGGATGCAATGGAAGCATTAGGCCTCCTGGGAGCACGTTGGGTAATTGGGGAAATGCCTTTGATGGGGACAAAGAGATCGTCTGCTGTCTTTCTTTTTCATCTTGGAAGTGCCCTGATAGGTGTCCCACGCTCTGTGTGCAGTGCGTCCACCTCACCAAGAAGCAAGAAGGGCCAACAGATTATAGATGGGGACCTCAAATCTGTGCACCAAAGTAAAAAAAAATTTCTCTTAATAAGCTCATAAGAAAATAACAGAAACTTGATCAAGAAAACATGTCTCTGCATTTACCTTATTTATATCTTATTAACTATTTTAATTAAAGTAAACAGATTGAGCTTTTAGATTTGATTTTGCTTTCAACTTATTTTAATCCTTGGTGAAAATTGATCGTTATCAGTGATGACTATGATTGTAACTGAGAATTATGAGTCTACATTGCTTTTCCGTATCCTTTAGTCTATCAATTCCTGGACAGATGCCTTTAACAAAAAAGAGAGAGAAGAGCAACTTTTGACATCTATAAGTAACTATGCACACGTGTTATTTCATTAGCATTGTGTTTTCCCGTATTCCAAAGGTTCAGGCAATTAAACATTGACAAGAATTATAAATGATGATTTGTTTGAAAGATTTATAGCCCAGAATCAGTTAAACAAGCTTGTTGGTATACATCCTTTGTAAAGCCTATTGATGGTGTTGTAACATTATATATTTATCAGGCTACTCAATTCATGTGTAATGCTATCAGTAAGTAATTTAGAACTCTCTATTTAATCTATGTTTCATAGCTCTTCAAATTCATATAATAATTACATCAGTCCCTTAAATGATATCTTATGATCAGTTATAAAGTTTCATCTCTCAATAGCAATCAAATTTATAGTATTACGATTATGTTATTCAATAGTTAATAAATTTGTTAGCTTTTGTTAATTTAAATGTATTCATAACAATATAGATTTTGGGCTGTCTACTGAGAGATATGATATATTCATATATATTGAAATGTTGAAATTAGCCAGAAGTTGTGTTTTGGTTGTGATATCTGGAGGCCCAAAGAAGGATTTTAGATTTTATTATACAGGACATGAACTTATAGATGAAAATCTGCTGCATTTCAAGTGGTGCATGAAGCCTACCTCAAGATTGCAAATTGAAAACGGCACTAGCGAACAACTCCCTGAAGCAAAATTATCTGAAATCCGTGATAACAAAAGTAGCAAGTTTCTTGCTGTCTGTAAATTCATAGCAAAAGCACAGGAAGATAAGCTAATAGCAGCAGAGCTAAACTACAGGATAATTTGTTCTGATAGGTACTTGATTTAACATTTTACCATTTCACAAGGAGCATGATTCGAAGCCATCCTATTTCAAGTTCTAGGGGAAAGTGTAATACCACACTTTTATCTTTTAAAAACATACAGTGATATAAGTTATTTCTTTGTCATTTGTTACATATATCAATAAATATAGCTTTTTATCCAACAGGGTGTTATTATATACAATCCAGACAGTAAAGTTCTTGCTCTTACCTGTTTTCTCATATTCTTTTGGCAGTTGTACATTAATTTGTGTTTGAGAATTTTGCTAGAATTTTTTAAAACATACAGCTTGTTTTCTAACAAGTGTCTATTTCTAAAAATATGTATATATACTTATATATATATACACACATATACATGTATGCACACATCAATACTATTTTAACTACGTATATATGTATGTCTGCACCTTTCAAATATCTAGAGTTTGTTCAGATGAGGAAGTTGACTGTTTTCTCTACATTAGAATCTTATTCACATGCGTAGTGTTTGCTGAGGAGCAGGGGATATTACTGTTTCCAGAATCAAGATGCTTCCCTAAATGTTTAAGGACAGAGATCGCGTTACCTTTCTCCTGCAGTTTGTATACATTTCAACACAAGGATGAGTGACAACAGCTTACTACAGAAATGAAGCCTTGATATAAAATTGAGATCTAAAATAAATGATGTAAAATCGTGGTCTTGACCCTGCAGGGACAGGCTAATCTGGAAGTACACACATATTATTTGGTTAATACCAAAACCAAGCGTAGTCCAAACTTCTTTCAGAGTTTACATTTAAATAACACCTATGTTGAAATGTTAGCTCAGATTTCTCTGGAGTATTCTTGGTTGAGCGTCCCACTCCATGCATGGTGGACACAGTTTTTTTTGTTTTGTCTCTTTCACCCTGAGGACTGTAGTGGTGGTAAATATTACAGTACTTCCTTTCCAGGTCCAAATGTAAGAGCAAACACGTATGTTTTAGACAGGAGTCCAAATTCAGCTGTCTTTTTGAACTGTGATAGGGCTGGAAAATCAGGTAAAAGAGAACACTAAGGGTAGATGAGATGCAGAATTAAGCCAAGCAATTCGATTGAGAAGCCAATATGTTTTTATCTCTTGGAGGTCAAAATGGAAACATAAATATATCCACTACTGATAAATTAATACATATTTCCTACATTCTTAGATGTGTTCAATGCTTGTACCTTAACTTCTACAATAGATGGCTAGTAAATAAAATTATTTCTTCACTTACAAATTATTGTTTATAAACCATTAGGAATAGATAATATTAGCAAAAAATATGATTGTAATGAATAGCATGCAGTAATCCAGTAAAGGTAAGTGTTGACAGACTCAACCACTGTCAATGGAATAAAGATTACATTTGCCACATCACTTAAATTCATGTCCTTATACTAATAAAAATAAATAAGGACTTAAAATTGAGTTCTAAAAGTTAACCTCAAAGTCACTGGAAATGAATAAGTTGTTACACTTAATTAATAGAAAAAACCCTTGCCATAAAAAACCTATCTTCCTTTAGCTACATGATATGTGTGCTAATTAATAATCAAAGTACAGCCTTAAGGAAGATTGTTACAGTAATTTGTTAAAGTGAAAGTGGAATTTGAAATGTGCTGTCAGATCTAATTGAGTTATGACAAAATCCCCAGGAAGATTTTTTGAAAATGACAGTGTAAATTTAAAAGAAACCTTTTTAACAAGAAAGTAAAACTGACTGCACAGTAGGTTTAAATTTATTCTGGAGCTTCAATTTTCTAAGCTTTTGCAATCAACAGAATGTGATATTTTTCAAGAAAACCATTAAGAATTAATGTCAGGTTATTGAAAAAATGTAGCCTTAAAGAATTATGAGAAAATAATCATTCTTTCAAGTAGTCAATTTTTTTTGAAGGACAGATAAACTGTACAACTTGTTACACATTGTGTTGCTTGAGGTGCTACTGACAGTTACATTTATACACATAATTTAGTTGCATAAACATTATTTATATTTCTAATGTGATTATAATTATGGGCAGTGATATGATAGTTAAAAATATAAAACCTAGCATAAGATGTTGTCTACTCAACAATATATTCTGCTTTGACAAAAACAACTTATAAATAGAAGTCATTAGCTATTGCTCAACCAAAAAAAATATTATGTATCCTATTGGCTCAAATGTGTGGAGTAGATTTAACTTTTTGCTGTCAATAATTAAGATATGAGTGAAGCCTAAAAAGATGGAAATTATTCAGATGCCAGAAGAGTGAGGGATAGGAGAAATAAGGACTAAAAGGGAAAATGTGTAAAACTTGGATTTAGTTCCCTGGCCTGATAAATCTATTTTAGGAAAAATGGGAGTGAATTTTTAAAAGAGTATTTTGAAAATTAGTCCAGAGGTGATTTCAGCAGCTTCCCAATAGGGTTGTTTCTGAAAAAGTGAACGCTCATAAAATAATGATACTATAGAAAACTTCTAGACTTTCTTGATGTGACTGTACAAGTAAATACCGAACATAGATTTGGACTCCAATGAATATTACTTCCTATGCATCGTTTTTCTCTGAAGTCCCCTCCCACATCAAATGGCTGACCTGTGTAAAATAGAAGAACATAATTTTCCAGTCCAGTCAAGGCCACAGTTGCCTGCAGCCCCAGTTGACATCTGGATCACAATCTCATGAGACACCCTGAGATAGAAATACCAAACTAAATTATTCCCAAATACGGGAGCTGAGCCTCAGACATAACTGAGTAAATGTGTGCTTACACTGCATATCTATTTTGCAGGAATGAATCACAGGAAAAGGGCTTGATTTTTAACATTAGAAGTAAATAGATGCAAAAAGGAAAAATGAATTGCCGTTCTAAATACATTTTGTTAATCATTTTCTTTTTCCCTGCCTTAAATATTTTGGTGGATTTAGACAAGTTAGTGCAAACCTAAATCATACATGTTCTCTCATTAACACAAATGCCCTCCTCGTTCAGATTCAGTGAAGATCAACAAGGAGGCAGTAGAGACAATTGTATAACATCAAAATCAGATGTCAATGGCCTATCACTCATGTGCTGGGCAGATGCCCAGCGAATCTATGCCATTGATTTGTAACAGGTTGAGTAAATTAAAACTTTTTCTATGGTAATTGCTGATTCTTTAAACCCTCTAAGTAGTGAACTAGCTTAAATGTTACTTTTGGAAAAATATGACTATTCTTTATTTGGAGATGGACGAACATGCCAGTTGAGCAGGTGGTGAATTCTGGAGGGCTGAAAATATGCTTCATTTCAAAACTATTTTACTTATTAAAATTCTCCTTCACTGACATTTACCATAATTTCGTGAGAATAGCTGCAGCGCTGACAAGTTTTAAACAGCATGGAATCCATTATTGGAGGTTTTGAAATTCTGAATAGAAAATTAAAACAATGAAAGTTTCACCAGGAGTCTTCACAGTTTGTTTTAAAGTCTTATTCGTATAACCAACTTGATTTTCAGTTGTGAGGTGGAAGAGCAGCTGTGCCTCATACACTGGCTTTTATTGAGGGATTTCACAAAGAATGAGAGCGGGAGCGGTAAAGCTGCCTCCCTGAAGTTAAGGAGAGAAGAGCTATTGAATGCACAGAAAAGGAAATATTTCTCTGCACAAGATAAAGAAAACTATTGGCATCCCCTTTTCAACACTACAGCTTTTCACAGCGCATATCAGAACGTTTGGTTATTTTTCAGAGTGGGTTCTGTTCTATTTCCCTATGTTATTTGACATTTTTCTATAAGAAAAATGGGAAGTATCTAATATTTCAGAGTCATCAATATTTAATCTTCTAAATGTAAGAGGGATTCTTGTTAGCAGAAAGTTCCATCCTGCTTTATTCTCCTTTTAATCTGAAATCCTTTGCTGCAAGAAACTCTTGGTTATGTTCCTAGCTGTATACTATATTAATAGGAATTACGAAATAGATGTGTACACATCTAACCGTGGTTCTTTTATAGTCATGTAAAGTAATTGGTGTGTATATGTTCAACATACTTTTTAATTAAATACTTATGGAAGTGGATAAGTTAGTAAATATATGTCTCACTTGGAATCTGGTGCATATTTCAAATTTTGCATTCAATTTATGTATGTAGCATGGATACATTCACATAGAATAATGCATAATTTATAAAAGCATTTGTATTCTCCTTACTATACAGTTAAAAATATCAAAAGCATTAATTAATTTTAATTAAGGATTCTAAATCTCCTTTTAATAAATATCTCAGCTTATATAATAATCAATGTGTTATACTATGAGAAAACATAGATCCCATAGTCATACAATAGGTAACAATTTAGAAAAATATAACTGAGTAAACTCACAGTCATACACATAAAAAAGTGTGAAGAACTTTTAAAAGTGCCTTATGTACTTCATATTACACTCTCAATTACACTGGAAAACAACATAGTTTAATCCACTGAAATATTACATAAAATTGTCAATACAAATTATAAAGTATTTCATGATTTATTGCATTCTTGCTCAATACATTTCTATTTTAGTGAAGCTTGCATGAAATTCTATCTTCATGCAGTTGCATCATATAATAAGTAGGAAGTGTGTGCGGGCTCATTGATGTTTTGCTGTGTACTGAAGATATATATATATATAGATAGATAGATAGATAGATAGACGATATATGTAGTATGTTTGTATTCTTCAACAAGAAACCCAGAAATTGGATAGAAATCCAATATGTGTTCATCTGAATGCTTCAAAAGAGGCAAGAGCACTAGCTATTTGAACAAAAGATCAAGGGAGGAATAATATAATTGTTTTAAAAATAATCAAGCCACTATGATGGTGATACATCCCAGCTAATTAGGATCCTGAGCGGAGAGAACCCCAAATTTGTACCATAGCGGGGCAAATTAGTAAGACCCAGTATCAAGATAAAACAATTAAAAAATCGCTAGGAATTTAGGTCAGTGTTAAGGCCCTGGATTCAATTTATAGTACTACTGAAAACAAAATAAATGAATGAAAACTCACGGGAGATAGTGGAAGGTCTTACTGTTACCCCTGGACCCAATATTAAATGACAGCGTGGAAGTGTGCAGCACTTTGGATTACTGAGGTGGAGACATTTTAGAAAATATTTATTTTATACTTTGGCATTTTTACATAGTTACTGATATAGAGGCTAATGTACTAAACTTTTTCATAATAAAAATGATGTCATTCATTATGGAAAAGCGATTTCATCCCATGAAGTTAACTGCCATGTCAAAGCTGGAAGATGAGTCAGAATGGCATCATTAAAGGAAAAGCAACACCATTTCACACTCAAAATTATCTTAAACTACCTGAGCAAACATTAAATACAACTAAATCAAATACATGATATGCGAGGGAGATGAAATGTGATCTTCATAATATGTCTCAGTTGAGAAAAAGGAACTTGAAAACTAACTTTTGGCTGAGAGTTAAAAATAATTGATTGTTTTACGATGCAATTGACATAATGTAACACAATGCAGTTATTAGAGGTTGTCCATTCACATACTTTTAAAAAATTGGTTTTCATTCACAACACTGCTAAAGTTTCATTATTTTTTGTGTACCCATTAGAAAGTACATATATACTTTGAGGTTACTTTTATTCCAAACAGGTGAAATGCAAGCTGTTGATATGTTCCCAAGGCACAATTTTTGTTTTCATAAGAAATGTCTTATGACATTTACTTTCTTTGGTTTCTGGTTCAATTAAAAAACAAAGAACAGCAAGAAAAATTATAATCTATGTAATTCACAGAATTTCTTATATTTTAGCTGGAAGAATAAAATATATTTTACATATGAAATATGATCCTTCTGTCAAATTTCAAAATGGCAACTTTACTTCAGGTAAATAACTTTAGAAAGCATTGTTTAGGGGCTGGGGATATAGCTCAGCGGAATAAGCGCCTGCCTAGCAAGTGCAGGGTCCTGAGTTTGATCCCCAGTACAGCCAAAAACAAACAAACAAACAAAAAGCATTGTTTCATGGAGAAATCAAGACAGTCAATGCCTGCTCCAACCTGACCTTTGAGAATCCATTCTTAAAAATTATGTGAATTGTACCATCTTTGATTTATAATGATGCATAAATATTTGTCACGGAAAGCCATATGACAATAGACTAAGTTAGAAGCTATCATATTATGGGACTGATATTTTAATTCATGTCCCAGTATAAGAATAACTATTATGAAACCATTAGAAGACAGTCCTGAGTCTACAGTTAGAAAAATCTGAAGTTCAGAATGTGTGATAATACAAGTCCAGTGCCCACGAATAGCTGCACTATTTACACGATTCACTGAAACTCCTAAACATAGTCTTGTTCTTTCTTGTATTGATAACACACCCGTTAACTGCTTTAGATAGCATTTAGCCTAATACTTGCCAGTGCTCACTTTTCTTTAATAAATGGGTCAAGGTAATGAATTATTTTTAAAGGGCCTAATGTATAAATCCTCTCATTTTTGTTTCCATGTTTAAATTTATTCTATTTTATATTTCCATAGGTTTTTAAAAATGTTTATTTCACCTAAGTATACTTTATTATCATATACTTTGTACATAGACTTTTGCAGGAAATTTTCAACCTGTAAGAGCCTTACATGTTGTCTCTGTACAGATCTCACTAGATAGGATGGTAGGAATTCACCGATGGTTGTTATATTGCATATTGTTTTCAAATTAGTTTTTCATATTACCAGATATAAGCATGCAGAATTGGTCAAAAAGAAAAAAAAGTGCATTAACTGTTTCTTTCAGCAAACCATTGGACATCAACAATGCAGTTATCCCAGCTGTCCTTCTACACACACACACACACACAAACACACACACACACTATACACACACACACACACACACACACACACACACACACA
>PVLD010035815.1:0-11475 GCA_004027595.1 Dinomys branickii | reverse complement strand
TGCATGTCTGTATATGGGTCCATACATCTACAATTCGAAGATATCAATGGATAAAGCAACAACTACTGTTGAGACCATATCACCTTGTCTATAGATTAGCTGTGATTGTACTATTTTCTATGATAATGGGTGTCTGTTTGTCAATATGTTTTTGTACTTTTATGTTTCTAAAATAAAAAAAAATGATATATATTTATAATGTATAAAGGGTTATAGGTATTCTAAGTAATCTAGAATATATAGGTTGTGACATTTTATATAAAGGACTTGAGCATCCACAGGTCTGGTTATCTGCGGGGACTGGGGAATCAATCCCTCACAGATGCTGAGGAACAACTGTACAAGCTAATGGATAAGAAATAGGCTTGTTCATTGATTAGCTTCAGCATTTATGACCTTAAACAAGTTATTTGATATCACTATGCTTTGATTTTTTCATCTCCAAAAGGAAAAGTGGAAACGCTCTAAGAAATTATGATGAAGCATAAGACGGCACATGTAAACACTTAGTGTAGGGTCTGATATAGAGTAAATCTTTCCATATATACTAATAATTATTATCATGTTACTAAACTGAATATTTGTGTTATCCCCCACTTTCCCCTCCCCGGATTTCTGTGCCAGTCTCGAGCTATACCTTTTGACTCTCAGTTCCAGCTCTATAGAACATGCATCTCAATCACGGCATAGCCCCACTCTTCTGAGTCGCACTTCCTTATATGTGGAACTCAAGCTGTTCTCCGCGATTCCAGCCATACATACTCTGGCTCTCAGAAAAAACAAGCACAATCATTTCCAATGTATAATAATATTTTGCAAAACATTCAGAGAAATGGCAAGAAAGTGAGATTACAGATCTAGGGCAGACAATTCAAAATACAGTGGCCTCCCCTTACCCATGCTTTCAGTTACCCATGGTCAACCACACTCCGGGAATGAAAAATTTCACAAATGAACAATCTATAAATTTTAAATTGCATGCTGCTCTGAGTAGTGTGAAAAAAATCTTACCCTGTCTCCATGTGAGGCCTGAATCAGCCCTTTGTCCTATGTATCCAAGCTGAATACTCCACCTGCCCATCAGTCACGTAGTAGCCACCTAGCTCAGCAGATCAAATGTGGTAGTGTCACAGTGCTTTTCTGCAGGATGAGGTCCCTTCCAATGGGGAGGGTACCACAGTGCTTATGTGGAAGATGTGCTACTATCTATGGTTTCAGCCATGCGTGGGGAAGGATGTGTCTTGGAACATTTCTTTTTCGGATGGGAGGAGTATTGTACAATGTCACACTTCCTTCGGAAGGACTTCGGTGTTTCATTGGCTCTACTTCCTCATCTCTTTCTCTGCCTCTTTCATTTGTCACAATAACCCAAACAGTGGCAGTAGTTCTTCCTAGTGCTGATGAGGCGAGAGAAAATGCTGCCAGTCTCCATAGCCACTGTCACCCAATTCAGTATTTCCGTGAGGGAAAGCCGCACTATTGCAATGTGTTTCTCCGCTTCTTCCTTATAGGGGGAGCCTATCTACTATCATTTCTAGTTTCAGATATATTTTTTCTCTTAATAACGTTATTATTGAATCTTACAGTAATGAATGCTTTGGGCTTAATAAAATGTAAAAAGGTGCTATTGAGTGACTTGGGCTTTTTTAAGGTATGATTTCATTTGGTCAGGACCTTCACTGCCATCCCAAGCCTTTCTGTCTGTCCCCTTGCACAACTCATCAGCGATAACTTAAAAAGGAGTTGGCTTTGCAGGAGATACAAGAAAACTCCTTGCACAGCCATGCCGTAATTTTGACTCAGATAAACCACCTCTTAAATAGCTAATTTTTCTTCAGCCTTTGGAAAAACACGGTGTCTTACACTTACATAGTATTCATAAATTACCCCGGTGTTTTAAAGTTACCTCTATTTGAAATAAAAAATGTCTTGTTATTTTGGGATAAGAAATTAATGTCTTTCTCTCTGTGCCAACAAAAATGAGGCAATCTTGAGTTCATGCAGATCTGCTTCTTATAAAGTTGAGTCCCTGAACTCGCATTAAATAGAAAGTGCAATTAGGAATCTGGAATACACCTTCTGTTGTACAGAAACCCCTCTTTGCAATTTTGTCTTCAACACTCTTGGGGTCTTTCAACTAGACTTCTCTTTAATACAAGAGAAAGAATGAAACCCGCTCTTGCCTTCGAATATATGATGTCAACTTCCTAATGAAATTGTCCTTTCTGACAAGTAGTCACAAATGTTGGCGTGAACTCAGTGAAAGTGGTGTGACTTTTCATGGGGCTTCTTACTGCCACTTTGATGGAGCACAATAGACATCTTCACTCAGGAATCTTGCTCTGTTATCTCTAATCTGTCATCCTTTTGATGGAGTCATGTATATAATATCTCGAGCTTCAATTGTATTCCTTTTCCAATTACACTTGAAGTTTGGACATGTGCATCTTAAATCCTCTTCAATTTAGAAATAGAATTAATTTTTGGAATGAAGAGACAAAAGACTAAAATTTTAACCCAATTTTCCAACTTCAACTACTATATTGAAAAGAAAAATCTTAACTTCAAAATAAATTACCACTGAAATTCTTTGACTTCTGAGTAACGTTTGCCTTTTTCTGAAGCACTTGCTATTAATAAGCTAACCTTTCAACTCTAATTCATTGCACAATAATTATAATGTAGTAGTCATTTTTATTTTTGTCTTCCCAGAATTCCACTCCCCTTCCCTAGACAAACTTACATTCTCCTTGAGAAGCTGTTCCTGCTTTTCTCTCAGCATGGGCAGCTGGCGGAGGTGAGGTGCTCCTGATGCCAGGACTGGGTGTGTGATGAGACCTGCCCAATCAGAGTACTGTGGGGGACAGGCAGAGCCAAGGGATGGAGAAGAAAACAGCCTAAATTACTTCGAGCCTGGATCCAGCTGGCCTGGAATCCACTCCCCCTTGGAGTCCCGAATAATATAAGCCTAAATCAGCTTGAGTTAGTTGTCCTATTACTTACAGCAGACAGTCCTGACTATAACAAATAGCTTCAGAATATATTTATTTGGCAGGATCTCAGGAAAGAGTTCCCTATAGTTTATTTCTCTTTTGCTACTAAGTTCTCCCCACTGGATATAAGTCACTTACAGTGGTCATTTCAAAGGCGACCCCCAAAAAGCACATTCAAGGGCTCACTGTTTCCAGCGCTGGCTCGGTAGCTCTTACACATTACCGTCAGGAGCCCTATTGGCAAGCCAAGGGGCTGTTATCAGAGGTGTTTTCATAATCTGGGTTTGCATTAATTTAACATGTTTTGCTACTCTGCTTCCCATTTCTCAACTTCCCATGCGTCTGCACTAACATCTCCAAAGACCGAGAAGGAACGAACCGTCTGAAACACGCCTCTTGGGTGAGGAAAGTACCCCAAGAAGCCCGATCCTCCTGGGCTGCTCCACCGGTGCTGTCTCCCTTCTTCCTGTTCCTGATTTTGTGTAAAAATTTATTTTTATGTAAGAACTGGTTTGCCTGCTGAGACATAGTATTTGAGCTGCTTTAGGCTATTAGTAAGAAAATGCAACTCGATTGATTTAAAGAAGAAGAAAAAAGTGTTATTTTACATATAAGAAGCCTAAGCAGTAGGGCTTTTGTGGCTAGTTAATCCAGTAATTTACAGATGGATTCCTTTTCTTCTTCCACTTTGAAGTCTTCAGGCAAGTGTCCTTATTTAGCAAGATGACTGCCCCAATGCCAGGTACCAAGGCACAGATGATAATTTCTAGGGAGGAAAGCTGCTTCTTCCCATGTATCCCTTTCATTGAATAAAACCAGGGCCCATGGAACAGAATTTGGCATGTGGGGGCTGGGGATATAGCTCAGTGGAATAAGCGCTTGCCTAGCAAGTGCAGGGTCCAGAGTTCGATCCCCAGTACCGCAAAAAAAAAAAAAAAAAAAAAAGAATCTTTGAAATTTGAATAAATACTGTTACCCCATTATCTTTGGGGCTGGGGATATAGCTCAGTGGAATAAGCGCTTGCCTAGCAAGCGCAGGGTCCTGAGTTCGATCCCCAGTACCGCAAAAAAAAAAAAAAAAAAAGAATTTGGCATGTGCTCATAACTCAGCCAGGCAGTTACAGAGGGAATGGGAACGCACTACTGGCTTCAGCCACTTCCTGGAATTAGGATGAGATCAGCGTCCTCAGATGGGACAGAAAGAATATCTGAGGCAACCAAGGGTTCAGCCCACAGTCAGCTTCATGGATGTCTGCCTCGGGCAGTTGTGCAGAGCCCAGACTCAGAAGAGCCTCGTTCTTATTTTCATGCTCTGCTGTCACGAAATTCTTAATAAATTTTGAACAAGGGGCCCTGGAAATTGCAGAACCTCTCTGAATTCCTGCACATGAAATGAGTATGCCGGGGCCTTATTAGAGTATCTTCTTCACCTTTTCCCTTTCCATCCGTCCTTGGAGCAATGTGGAATAAAATTGCGCAGTGTAGGCATGAAGCAAAAGAAGCCAAGAGAAGGTGGAAGACGGGAGCTGCCAGAACACAGAGGAAGCTGTCACACAGACGTGAGCTGTCAGACAGAGAGCAGAGGGACGGAAGGCAGAACATGGGGAGCAGGAGAAGACAAGGAAGAAGTAGGATGGGCCAACAAAAGTTGGCAGCTGGTCTTCAGGAGGTTTATCACCAAAGGAGACTGACTTCTGCAGGAATGGGTTTATGAAATGTGATTTACTTTTACAGCAGTTTAACGATCCTTTTTTACTTACAATTTCTCATTTTGAATCTCTTCTCTCCCGCTTGCTCTCTCCCTCTGCTCTCTCTTCCCTCCCTTTCTCATGCTATTTTCTTCTCCAGTTAGACAAAAGGGGATCTATGAGAGATCTTGGAACAAACCGTGTTAAAGCGTAATACCAGGAGGTAGCACAGTTGTCAGAGGTGCTGCTCATGTAGATGAACCCACAGTCACCCCATGTGTTGGTCTGGGGGTATTTTGCAAGGGAACAATATAAGACAGGACACATACTTTATATGATTATTTATAATAGACACCCAAAGAACAATATACAAAAGAGTGCAGGAAATCTGTCCACACACTAAGACCAAGAAATCCAGCTGGGGCCTTGTATCCCACAACAGTGTCCTACATGAGTCCAGCTGAAAACCTAGAGCTCATAACAATGCCTCCCACAAATCCAACTGGAGGCCCAGAGCCCATGACAATGTCTCATGCGGGGCTGTTTCACGGATCTGTGCTGGGAAGGCCCAAAGGTCAGTGGTGGAATCTAGGAAGTCTGTGCCAGTGGGATGAAGGATCTGTGCTAACAGGCTGAGGGATCTGCACTGGAGCCAGGAAGCGATGCTCAGAAGAACCAGAGCTCCCTGAAAAGGTACCACAGCCACCCTCAGCAACAGTGAGGTCCCACGCTCCTCCAATGACCAAGATGTCTGAGCTCCCACCAGGGAAGGCAATGCAGCAAGCTTCTCCTGGAGACCAGCAATGCACCGTCTTCCCCTCTGGAGCCAGAAAGCGATGCTCAAAGTGAGGACCTGAGCTCCCCCAAAGTGAACCAAAGCCATTTTCAGTGCCAACGCGGTCTAGAGCTCCTCAGAGGATGAAAACAGCCAAGTTCATCAGGAAAGCCAGCGTGATGAGCTCCTCCAACTGCTTCCACCAGCTCTAACAGCCTTTCTCTGCTCCCAAGAGCCTTAACATTTCCTTCTCCAGTTCTGCCTCTTATGCTGCTGGCAACAATCCCCAGCACCACGCTTACTCAGTTCAACTGGGGGTTATAAGCTGACCACCAGTTATCAGCCCAGCACACCCCACTTCCGGGAGCAGGCACACATGGTAACGCAGGTCTGTGGTGACGGTCCAGTCCCTTAGGCTCTGTACTTACATTTAGTTGCATCTTTCTCCATCACCTCTTCAATAATATTTGACCCCAAGAGAATTGCCAGAACAATTGGAAAGAGGTCTTTACTATTTTCTGGAGTTCAGAAATGGATAGGCTATCAGCCTGAAACTGCTAGCTGACATCTTTCCATGAGTTAGTCTGAGCCTAAAGAATAAGGTCCACAGAACACAGAGCAGAGACGTGGACAGAGACAGTTTCCTAACAACAGTGTCTGGACATTCCAGGCCAGGTGAACCTGGACTCTTGCCCAGATCTGCAGTTATGAGGACCAAGAAATTTCCTGTCTCATTGAATCTAGTCAGTTTTAAGTTAAAGAGCTCTGACAGATACCTGCCACTGCTACCACTTGAAAATAAAAATTATTAGCCAGTTTTAGGAAAAGACAGGTTTTCAAGGAAATTTGTCAGCTGGTCCACTGTTTCATACTGAGCAAAATAAAGAACAATGAACATTACCTATCTTGGGAATGTGCACTCAGACTGGCCAGGACTAATTAGACCCAATGGATTCAACTGTCAGAATCGAACAATTCTGGTTATTGGCTCCCAAGAGGAGGACTATTTGCCTTCACATGTTAGCTGAACCCAGGAAGACAGGACATTTTAAATCAATATGGCAATTGATTTTGTAAAATAAAGCATGCATAAAGACGATTTGCTCCTTGAATCTAGGATTCATACAGTTCAAATGCTGAGGGCTGGGATTTTGTGATGTTATGTAATGGCTATAATTTATAAATGTACCTATATATAAATATAAACACCAATCAATTGAAAAAGATGAATACATCTCAAATCATTAGCTTATTTACAGAAATGAATTCAAGAAGTGGAGAAGATGAAAAGGGTAGAGATTTTTAATCAGATTATGAAGAAAAGTATCTAGATGAAGAGGCAACTTCAGAAAACTTAGACGTTCTCCCATAGGATGCAACAGCTCTATGCTTCCCTTGCCTTTGAGGACCATTAACCCCTTCCCATAGAAATATAAATAAAAGTGAGATATACATAAAAAGTGAATTATCACTATTATGGTTTGTATCTAGATGTCCCCCCCCAAAGCCTTATGCAGTCATTGGTGGGGCTTTTTGAAGGTCACTGGATCTAGGGTGTGTGCTGCTGAGGTCCGGGACGTGATGCTGGGATTGATTCACTGTGCAATGCTAGGATTAAGGCTGCCCCACCCTAGGTGTGAGTGCTCCCCTCCCTAGGGGTGGGTAGTCTGGATGGAATGTACAGGACCAAAAGAGGGTCACTCCTTATTGCTTGTAGCTTGCTGCTTGGTGCTTTGCTGGCTTCTGTCTTTTGCCGTACAATGAGCTATTTCTTCTCTGTGATGCTCCTCTGCCATGCCACCACACCACCCTGCCTTGAAGTCAGCCAACTATAGCCTGAAACATCTAGGATCTGTGAGCCAAAATAAACCCTTCCTCCTCTGATTTCGGGTGTTGGGGATTTTGTCTCAGCAATGAGAAAAGTAAGCAAGACAGTCACTTAGGCTTAAATAAGTTTTTTTTCATAGGCACATTTCTCAAAAGGTGCCCTCTATGCATGGTGGCAGGAAAACCCAGCACTCTGGGAGTCTGAGGCTGAAGGATCACAAATTCAAGCCCAGACTGGATAACCTAATGACTTAATGAGCCCATGTGTCAACGTTTTAAAATTTTAAAAAACCGGATTGGAATGTAGCTCAGTGTGAAGGCCCTGGGTTCAATTCTCAGTACTATTCACTGTCCCCCCAAAACATTGTTTTATATTGGCCATCACTATTTCTTCACTTCACTGCTCTGCTCTGACCAGCCTGCTTCCCTGTCAGACCATAAAGGGGGCCCTAAGAGACCTAGGAGTCCCTACTGTGGCCCTAAGAAAGCCCCAAACCTCTCTCTCTCTCTACTGGAATCTGTCTCTCTTACCTTCTCCTCCAGACACATACTTTGACACCCTTCGTGTGCAGCCTAAGCTTGGATTCCTGAAGCTTGGCTTCTCCAGGGATTGAAATTCCACTTTACTTAAATTACTAGTTAAGTGTGTTCCCTTATTTTCACCTTCTCTACATGCCTAGCTCTTTTTCTGTTATGAGAAAAAAATTCTTCCCTGCACTTCAGTGCTAAGGAACCAACTCTTCCGGACAACACAAAAGTCGGAGTGGGATGAGTCAGAGAACGTCTGGAGTCCCGGCAGTGGGTGGGGCTGCAGTGGTGCAAGAGGGAGTTTGCATCTCACTTTGAATTCATTCCTACAACACCCTGCCAAAAACAGGATGTGGCCTTGTCTTTGTCAAATCCAGTGAAAGCCTTTCAGAAGTTAATTGCCCTGGACTTCCCCGTATTTTCTGCTCTTGTTGATGATTTCTCTTCCCTGAAACCTTCTTTTTTTGGCACATTTCCCCTTAGACCTCTGAAAACATACTTTCCCCTGTCTTTCATTCCCTCCAGTCATTCTTTCCTTCTCACTCTCCCATGGTTCTGCTTTCACTCTTCTTTTCTTTCCACTTCAGCCAGCTCCTTGGCAATCTCATCCATTCCCAGCACTGTGAACCCCACCTTTATTGCCCCAACATATTCAAACTTATTCCTGCCCTGTTCTTTCTCCTGAGTTCCAGATTGTCTTGGTTACTTTTCTCTCATTGCTGAGACAAAATACCTGATGCCTAAAATGAAGAAAGGAAAGGTTTATTTAGCTTACAGTTTGTGCAGGTTTCAGTCCATACTTGGCTGGCTCCAAGGCAGAGTGGCACATGGCAGAGGGCAAAAGTTCATGGCAGTAGAACACAGTAAAGTAACAACAAAATGGAGGAGTGGTGGGAAGAGCAAGCCTCTTTCCCTCCCTTATATTGTAAGCAGACTATCCCCACCCAGGGGGCATGTAACACTCACATAATCTCCATGCCCTCCTCTTGCACAGGCTCAAAATGAATACAAGCAAGCACCCTGGCTCCCTGCTGAGTCACATAGTTAACCTTCTAAACTTCTCACTTTGACACAATGAACAAATCCCAGAAGGGTAAGGGCATGTCCTTTTCACCCCAAGATGCAGAACCGCTGAGTCACTTAGCCAATCCTCTAGACTCCCCAAGTTGACTCAATGTATCAACCATAACACAAACTTACATGTACAGTACCTATGTGGAACAACTACACCTGGATATTCATAGATTTTCCTCCTAGAAGTCTTTGTTGAAATTCAGCGTCTTTATTTCCTAAAGCTATTCCACTTCCTTTGCACCAAGCTACCTCTTTCATCTTGCATTTTCTATATTAATAAGTGCATCAAAATTCACCAGGAATGCAGTTCAGAAGCCTGTCAGCCTCATATCAATCCATGTCCTATAAACATAACCTCCCAAATAATTCCTCATCTCTTCTCCCAAATCAGATTCTTGCATCTTTCTTGCCTTGAGCACTATAATAACTCTATGGTGGGTTTCTGCGTCTCTAATCAAATTTACTTTCAGCTCATTACCCAGCTGGCTCTGAGTTCTTAATAAAACAAAATCTTACTACATGACTCCTTTGCTACAAGCTAGTTGATGACACTACCGTTGAGAAAAAAATAGGAAAGTCAAGTTTCATCTTTTTGTGTATGTGGAGCTGGGGTCAAATGCTGGCAAGTCAAGCAAGCATTCTACCCCTGAGTGACAGCCCCAGCCCCAGAGCTCTTTGCTTCTTTCTCCTATATCTTCTTGAAAACGTTCTCACTTCTACGTGAGTAGTCTCAGTAGTCTTACTTTTCCTAGTTCCATTCTTTTAGCCAAAGCCAAAAGGTATCACCTCCTATACTGAGGCATTCACAGTTGAACTTGTTTATAGTGCAGTCGTTTCACCAACACTGAATAGAATGCATAGTGCAGGAGCTTCCTTGAGAGGTTGTAATGGAAACAATTACACGCTGAACACCCCTGTGCCCTGGCCAATAGTGTGAGGGCTCCACAGGGAACAAGCCTCAGAATTATGGTAAATGCTGAAAGATGGAGTTTTTTTGCAAACGTATTCGTATGCAAATTTTTAAAGATACTCTAAGTTTTCTTGTTTTAAAATTTGAAGAGAGCCCTTTAAAACATAGAAATAGTGTACCTCATACCCAGTTAATTTTAGCCATTAAATTATTAAGTCTGATCTAATTATTCCTGCACCTTTCTTGGATCAAGATGACTTTTTAATTTACCCGTTTAAAACAGAACATACTTTGGGATGACCGGATTGCTTTTTTTTACATAAACTGGCTTATATTCAATGTATGAGTCATCTATTAGGATTGAATCAAAACTGATGTGTTTATAGTGAAAAACTTGAATACATTCATTAATTCAATTTAAATGGTGTCATTTAATACGCAGTGGGAAATAACAAAATATGGAGTTCATGTTCTACTAGAAAAGAAAATGATAGAAAATAAACAAAAAATTTTGAAGATGGTAAGCAACCTATAGGAAATAAATAAGGTGATATGACATTACTAATGCTTAGGACTTATTGTGAACTTACTGTGGGCCAGCCTATTCTGTAAATGTAACCTGTAGGTACTGTTGTCACCCCCATTTTACAGATGAGGAAACTGAGGCACATGGAGGTTAACTAAATCGCCCCAAATCCCTCAGCTCTAAAGAATAAGAGAATGTGAAGTGGCTTCCTGTGTATTTAAATCAATTGCTTGGCTGAAAACAGTCAAAATACTTAAAATAAATTTCCTAAGTCATCTAAGTAATAAGATAGTGTTTTAAAAGCCCAAAGTTGAAGGAAAAATGAGAGCTCGGGAACATAGACAGTACACAGAGCGCAGCAGGTACAGAAACTACTTGTGCTTGAAGACATTTGTTACTCTGGGTATATTTGGTGCTTTGTTTTGGTGCCTTGTTGAACAAGGGAGATGGCACAAAGTGGAGGGCCTCGTAGAAGACCCTCTTCTCAGTAAGCGGGATGCACAGCAG
Source organism: Dinomys branickii (assembly GCA_004027595.1). Taxonomy (NCBI): domain Eukaryota; kingdom Metazoa; phylum Chordata; class Mammalia; order Rodentia; family Dinomyidae; genus Dinomys; species Dinomys branickii. The sequence goes on along the minus strand of PVLD010035815.1, from coordinate 647 downwards.
CTGGCTCAGGGCTGCAAACTTGGGCCAGGAGGAACCAGGTATCCAGAAGTGAAAATTAAAGCCTCCGATGGAACTGCTGTCTATAGACTCAGACATGCTTTAAAGTAGAGATGTCTTCAGATGCCCCAAAGAAGTAAACCAAAAAGGTCAATGGGCTTTCATCTGGGGGCCTAGAACTGCTTCCACACATAATTTTTCAAATACAATGTTTCATATGCACAGAGAAAACCAGGAACATAAGAAAAGTAGACTTCAATAATAAACAAGATTTGCAAAGACATAAAAGTAGGCAATGAGAGAATTATGTTGACCCAGCTAGGGCCAGACAGTAGGGAAGCTGAAATGGGAGGATGCATGGTTTAAGCCCAAGAGTTCATAAGGATATTTATAGGAAACAGGAAACTGATTTTTCTAAAAGCTAAACAGATTTTTTTTAAAATATCCAAAAGGACTTCCGGGAAGATGGCGACTGGGTAGGCAGCAGAGAGAGAACCTCCCAGAGGATTACCACCCAAACAATGAAATATAGCAATATGAAGACAGAAATGAGGACTTCCGGGAAGAAGACGACCAGCCGAGAGAGCGAGTGCGGAGGGAAGAACGGCTTCAGCTCCTGAACCCGACAGAGAACGCGCTACTGGGACAAA
>PVLD010035813.1:0-11430 GCA_004027595.1 Dinomys branickii | reverse complement strand
CCTTTGGGCAGGGAGCTGGGCCAGGTCACTGAGTGACTCACCTAGACAGAGGGAAACTGTCCTACATGGAGGGTCAAGGAAAGAGGCAGGCAGGAGGCAGAGTTACAGGCATGGTGACGTGGGTGGTTCAGGGCAGGAGTGGAGAGGCTGCCATTTTCATGGAAGGGGATGGAGATTCCCAAGGGAAGCAAGTGGGGAGTGAGAGACAGAGGTGTTTTGGGAACGGTAGGAGAGAGAACAGCCAGGTAGAGGTTCCCTGGAGACAGGCAGGGCCCAGACACATTCATGTGGCCCAGTGACTCAAGAAAGGTCTTGCAAGGTCAGCCTTCCTGCTGTCCTCCCTGCAGCCCTGCCCTGGTCTTGCAAAGGCAAACCTGTCCGGCAGCCCAGCCCCTCCACCTGAACCTCGGGATTCCTGCATCTGACCCTGAGCACAGGTGAACAGGCCTATAAAACCCCACACCCCGTTGGAGCCACACATAGGGAAGCCTCTGATTAATTTTCTTTGCCACCCAAGAAATCATCACAAATATAGCACCTTAAAACATGCATTTGCTAATCAGCTCACTGTCTCATGGGCCAGAAATCTGAGAAAGACTGTGGGTTCCCTTCCTACAGCAGTGATGGCAAACCTACTAGAGTTCTCAAAGGTACAAACAGCCCACTGTGGTACACCTGCCATAGGTTCACCACCACTGGCCTAGTGTATCCCAGGTCAGGACCACAGTGTCCACTAGCCTGCTCACGCTTGGCAGAATGCAGCTCCTGATCTCTTTGCTCCCTTGTGGGACATTTTCTCAACATCTGGAGGCTCCTTTAGCAATGGGGTAAGCAGATCTCCTACTGCTTCAACCCTCTGCCTTTAGAGGGCACAGATGATCAGATTAGGTCCCCGTGTGCATCTCCTCTTTATAAGAGAATGACAGAGCTGTGGAAGGGTCAAATTCCTCAATACATGTAGAGATACAGGAGGGATGTGGTGGTGCACACCTGTAATCTCAGCACTCTGTGAAAGATCCCAAATTCAAGCCCTGCCTGTGGGTACAGCAATTTAGTGAGACTGTCTCAAAATTTTAAAAATGAGAAAGATCAAGAGATGGAACTCAGGGCATTGCACTTTCAATTCCCAGTCCAATACCCAGTACCAAAGAAAAAAAGTACTTAGAACAGACTCTGGCATTTGCTAGCCTGTTGATTATTAGCATTTGTCATTTTGTTGTGGTTTTATCACTGACAGGAAATCACAAAAATTCTCATAACTTCACACATTGTCTCTAAACATTACATTTGTTCATTCAACAAGTGCTTATCTGCAACTGAGTCCTGGATGTTTACGTGTAAGGTTACACAATGATTGGATATTGAAATAAATGCATACTGGAGAGAAAAAAGTTTTAAAACTCGAAGGAAATAATGGAATCCATGCTAAGTGCAGCAACTTTTGGAGCTCTATCACATTAGCTTCAGAACATAAAATATCATTTGCAACTTGGCTTGCTTACATACGATGTTCATTCCCCCTATTTGTAAGCTCAGTGCATCCTTTCAGAGCTGAAAATGTTATTTAACTTATTTTCAAAGCAGAGTCTTTTGCAACAGAATGTTATAGTCATAACACAGATTCCTGAGCATATGCTTGGGCTTTGTCAGATTCTTGGAAAGCGAGAAACCTTGAGAACAGAAGTCCCGGAAAAGGTGACAATATTGAAAAAAGAAACGAAGGCTTCCTGGAATTTCCACACTTCCCGCTGTTGAGCAGTGCTCCAGAGCACTCGTTTTCATGAAGTTGTTTTAAAAACCTATTTCCCATTTTTCCCATGTGGAGATGGAAAATGGTTCGGCCTGGCAGTGAGATGTTCCCAGCGCCCTGTCCTGGTGCACACAGGTCTGTGAAAATGACGCTGAGATGCCAGCCCAGCTAAGCTTGGATCCTCCTACCATGTAGCGCTACAGCCCCCTATCTCGTGCTGGGAAATCATCTCATTTGCTTATGGGATAAACAGACATACCAAAGGCAGTGTGATAAAAAAAATACCATAGTAGTTTTTTTTTTTTTTTTTTTTTGGCGGTACTGGGGATCAAACTCAGGACCCTGCATTTGCGAGGCAGGCACTTATGCCACTGAGCTATATCCCCAGCCCCTACCATAGTAGTTTTAATTTATTACAGTAAAAGCTGCATTGCCATTAATCTCACTCAAAATACTACGCTTTGCTCAGAACATGGCTATCCCATCACACTTGTCACTTTCTGAAGGAGTTTTGACAGAGCTCTTTCCTGAGTGTCTCTGGTTGCACTGTTACATCTGAATAGATTCCAGATGTTCACCTTTCATGGTCTTTTTGACTTTGGGGAACAGCCAGAAGTCACGTGGTGCCAGATTCAGTGAATAAAGTGGAGGCAGGTCATAAACAGTGTCATGTTTTTATGAGCTGCCTTTCTGTGGGATGGCCCTGTGCAGCAGTATTCAGTGTGTGTGTGTGTGTGTGTGTGTGTGTGTGGTTTTTTATCATATTTTCATCCCATTGTAGAGACATTCATAAAAGAGGACTCCAGAGCTGCTTCAGAAGGTGGCAAGACTGATAGGCTAAGTGTGTGCTCAAGTTAGGGGGAGTATCTTTTTTTTTTTCCCCCGGTACCAGGGATCGAACTCAGGACCTTGCACTTGCCAGGCAAGCGCTTATGCCACTGAGCTATACCCCCAGCCCCAAGGGGGAGTATCTTGAGGGAGGATAAACAGTGATGTGTCTTTTGCTGTATATATTTTTAAATTTAATTCACTGTATATTTTGATCACATGTCCTGTGTGGTCCCTGGCTCCTTCCCCTTGGGTGCTGTACCCCTGTGCTCTGCCTCCCATCTGCTGTGAACTCAGCAGCTTTGCTCTATCCCATTCTCCTTTGTGATGTTCCTACCTTGGGGCCACAAACCATGGAGTGAATCTCCCGACACTGTGAGCCAAAGTAAACTTCTCTTTTTCAAGTAGTTGGTATCATCAGGCATTTTGTCCCAACAATGAGAAGGATGACTGATACGATAGCAAGTAAGAAGATTCAATCAGTAATCAAAAACCTCCAGCAGCACAAGATGGCTTGACTGGTGAATTCTACCAAACCATTAGAGAATGAATACCCATCTTTCTCAAACTCTTCCCAAAAAATCAAAGAGAGAATATTTTCAAATTTGTTTTAAGAGGTTCACATTACCCTGACACTAAATACAGATAAGGATATGCTACAAGGAAAGAAAAATATAGCCAATATCCTTCAGGAATATAGACATAAAAGTCCTCAATAAGACAGCAGCAAGCCAAACTCAGCAGTACACTAAAAGGATCATGCACCACAATTGAGTGTAATTTAACCCTGGGATAGGAGGATGTTCAACATATGCAAATCAGTACATATCATATACCACACAATTAGATGAAAGATAAAAATCATATGATCATCTCAGTAGACACTCATTGTATCGAGCTTCTGGTTGCTCATTGGCTTTTGAGAAGTAAACATATCTTGGTTGCTCTGACTTCATCAATGGGTTAGTCTATTGATGAGATCAAAATTTGATGCCATTCTTGCGAAGAGGTGACCCAGGAGGTGGAGCCTCATTGATGCATTATGGAGGTGTAACCTTGGGGACAGTATCTGATAGCCGATCCTCCCTCCTGGCTCTTCCCCTTTCCACTTCCTGGCTGCCATGAGGTGAGCACATTTCTTCCCCCTTGCCCTTCCACCATGGTGTTTGTGCTTACCATAGGGCTAAAAGCAATGGAACTGAGAACTACAGACTGAATCCTCTAAATCTGTGAGTCAAAGTAATTTCTTCCTTTTAAAGTTATTCTTCTCGGGTCACAGCCATCAAATTTCATTATAAAAGCTCTCAGAAAAATGGGCCTCAATATAGTATATGAGGAGACCAGGGCAAATATCACACTCAGTAGTGAAAGGCTAAAAGCTTTTCCTGTAAGATAAAGACTAAGACAGGGGAGCTATTTCAATTCAGTACAGTATTTGAGGCCCCTGCTATAGTAATTAGCCAAGAAAAACATAAAAGGCATTCAAATTTTAAAGGAAGTTAAATTGTCTCTATCTGCAGATGACCTCATATAGGTCTTTAAATTCCAAAGACACCACCAAAGAAGGTTGAAAATAATAAATTCATAAAATGAAATCAACGCACAAAACAGGTGGATTTCTATACCCTAAAACTGAACTATCTGAAAAAGAAATTAAGAAAACAATCCTATTTACAACAGAATTGAAAATAAAATATTTAGGAATAAATTTAACTGAAGATCTGAGAGATCTGTACATTGAAAATTCTGTGACACTTATGAAGAAAACTGAATACACAAATAGATGGAAATATATTTTATGTATCAAATGAATTAATATTGTTAAAAATCTACAGAATTAATGTGATCTCTATCAAAATCGCTATGACATTTTTTGTCTTTTCGAGACAGGGTCTCACTATGCAGTTTAGGCTGGCCTTGAGCTCACTTTGTAGCCCAGGCTGGTCTAGAGCTAGCAATGATCCTCCTACCTCAGCCTCCCTAGTGCTGGGATTACAGGCATGTGACACCAGGCCTGGCTTGCTAAGACATTTTTCACAGACATACAACATCAATCCTAAAATTCACACAAAATGTGGCAAAATACTTTCATGAGACCTAGCAATCTGTAGTAAATTGAACAAAACTGGAGGTATCACACCACCTTATTTGAAATTCCACAGCAGAGCTATAGTCATCAAAACAGCATGATAGCGGCATAAAAACAAAGCAATGGAATAGAGAGTCCAGAATTAAATCCACACAGCTAAAGTCCATTAATTTTTGACAAAGGTGGAAATATTATGCAAAGAAAAAGATAGTCAAGTGTGGAAAGCACTGGATGTCCACATGCAAAACAAAAATTAAATCGGAAACGTCTTATATGGTGATAGCTAGCTGATTGTGTCAACTTGAGTAACAAATGCTCGGTTAAACTGGACCAACACATTTCTGGGTGTGGCTTAAGATATGTACTGAAGACAGAAGACCCACCCTGGGTGTAAGTGGCACCAAGCAGTAGTCTCGTAACTTGAATGGAATATAAAGGAAACAAAGAAGGAAGGCTCACTTCCGCTTCTTTGGAGGAGCTCCTGTCTCTATCTTCAACTTGGACATTGTCTCCTGATTTCCAGCCCAGTCCCTTCAGCCTCCTGATAGAGAATCACACAGGACGCTACAGTAAGCTCCGGGCCTTTGACCTTTGACTGCAACCTTTGGGTTTCCAGCACATGGACCTCATTTTTGCACTCTCCAATCCTGACTCTGTGGGTAGCCATTATAAACCTACCTTGTAAATATATGTTGCGTTAAATCTGTTTCTCTAGCAAACACTGACTGGTACATGACCATATAAAATGTAACTTAAAGGGATTAAAGACTTAAACATAAGTTGTGAAGCTACAAAACTCCTAGAAGAAACACACAAGGGAAAATATCCTTGGCACTGATCTTGACAATTGTTATAGCTGTGTCTGGATGCCCCCCAAAGCCTCATGTAGTCACAGGTGGGGCTTTTCAGAGGTGGCTGGATCAAGAGTGTGAGGTGCTGGGACTAAGTGTGTGATGCTAGTATCAAGAGTGTGTAATTACCAAATTAGTCTGCTGATTGGTTTGGTGTAATTCTGGGTGTGGCAAATAGGAAGGCCCTGGGTGTAAGTGCTACTTGTCCTTTGGGTGGGTAACCTGGAGAGAACATAAGGGGCAGAACGAGGGCTACTGTAGTTGCTTGTTGCTTGTTGCTTGCTGCTTCTGCCACTTTCTACCTTCCATACCATAAACTGTTTTGTTCTCCTCTATGACACCCTTCTACCCTGACACTCTGCTTTAGAGCCAGCTAATTATGGGCTGAAATCTCTACAAGTGATGAGCCAAATAAACTATTTCTCCTCTAACTCTGGGTATCTGGTATTTTGTCTTATCAATGAGAAAATTAAGACAGAATTTGGTATTGAGAATGGCATCATTGCTGTGACTGTACCTGACAATGGGGCTCAGAACTCTTTGGAACAGGCTTGTGGAGTTTATAAAAGTTTGGAGATGTTAGCTAAAGAAGCATCCCTGGACTGCCTTAAAATGTAGTTGATGGGAGAGTCTCCTCAAAGTTCAGAAGACCAGAATGCTGCAAGAATTGCTGGAGGTAAAGCCTAAACCCAGGAAGCTTCTGCTGGGAAGAAGGACAGCATTGACTGTTGCACTTGAGACAATGTGTGTTATGCCTTGGCAGAAAGTTTGTCTGCATTTTGCTAGTGTCTAGAGACTTTGCCTGAGACTAAGATTGAAGGCAGAAGATTAATCTTGCTGAAGAAATTTCAGGACAGTCTAATGTTGGGATGGTGGTATGGCTACTGTTGGGGGGGGTTGGCTAGATCTATGTTGAAAATTAAGAGCAAAGAGCCCAGCAGAATGATTTAAAACATTTTAAGTTTAGCCAGAAAGGAAGCTCCACTAAAGCTGTGGGTTGCAAATATAGAGCTGAGAAGTTGGTTGGTAAGAGAGAACAGGACAATGGAAAAGATGGCCTGAGGACATCAAATAAACAGCAGGAATCCAGCCTTTGCAGCCTCAAGGTTGCAAAAGTGAAATAATTTGCTTTGAGAAGAAAGCTCCAGAGCTCCAGAGCACCATGTTCCAGAATAGCAGCAGCCTAGAGAACTTGTTCATTGGGATTTGGTTCATAGGTACTTGTCCCCTACAGCCGAGAGAGAAGAGAGCCTGGCTATTGCTCCAGCTGGTGGCAGATGTTGGTATCGTGCATGTGGTGCTAGTTTCAAGTGCATGAAGAATACAAGAGCTGTGGAGTCAGTAAAGCTGCTATCCAGAATTCAGAAGAAGGCCTGGGAGGCGGTCAGCATGCTCCTGAGGGGGCAGTGTGAGGCTGTGAGTGCGAAGTCAAATGTGCAATGGAAAACCCAGAAGATTGCAGAATCTAGGAACATGGACCAGCTGAGGAAAACTACAAGGAATGAGCAAAGCCAACCTGAGAAAGAAGCCATGAAAGCTGCAACCACACACAGTGCCATAGGGATGGATCCACCCAAGACTTTTGGAGTTCACATCTTGCCACAGATTTCCTCAGATGCTGGACATAGAACTGCAGGACTTACTGCTTGCTCCATGGGATTCTGAACTTGGTTTGGTCCCATTCCTTTCTATCCCCTTATTTGTATCTTTTGAAATCATAATGTTTATTTTATGCCATTGTATGTTGGAAATATTTAACCGTCTTCTCTTTGGTACAGGGGCTCACAACTAAGAGTTTGCCTTAAATCTCAGAGGAGACTTTGGACTTTTCAGCAATGCTGACACTGTTAAGACTTTGGCAACTCTTAAGAGATGGACTAAATGCCATTTTCATGAAAGCATATATATGCATGAGTCTTTGGGGAGCCAGGGGTGGGATGTTATGGCTTATGTCCCCAAAAATGTTCCCCAAAGCCTCATGTGGTCATATGTTGGGCCTTTCAGATGTGGCTGGATCTAGAGTGTATGATGCTGGAATTAAGGGTATGTGATTACTAAATTCTTCCATTGACTGGCGTAGCATAGTTCTCGTGGTGGATAATGGGAAGGCCCTCCCGATCTGTGAGTGCCACCCACCCTAAAGGCAGGTAGCCTGGACAGAATACAAGGGACAGGAAGACCGCTTCAGTAGTCACTGTTGCTGCCGTCTGTTTTTGCTGCTTTCTGCCTTCCACACCATGAACTATATTTTTCTCCTCCATGATGGCCCTCTGCCATGCCTTGGAGCCAGCCAATTATGGACAGAAACCTCTACAAATTTTGAGCCAAATTAACCTTTCCTCCTTTAACTTTAGATATGGGGTATTTTGTCTCAGCAACGAGAAAAGTAACTAAGACAACAATGATTGTTTAGCTATGGCACCAAAAGCACAGGTAACAAAAGCAAAGATATGTCAACAGGATTGTATCAGGCTGAAAATCTCTGCACAACAATGGATGTAATCAACAGAGTGAAAGGACAACTGATAGATTGTGAAAAAGTATTTATAAACCATACATCTGATAGGGGGTTAATGTCCAAAATATATTTTAAAAGTTCAAACAACTCAATAGCAAAACAAACAAACAACCCAAATAACTCAATTGAAATGTGCACAAATGACATGAATAAAAATATCTCAAAAGAAGACATAAAAGTGTCCAAGATCAATAATCATCAAAGATGCAAATTAAGAGCACAATGAAACATCACCTCTTATTGTCTCAATGGATGCTATCAAAATGAGGGAAGATGAGTACTGGTGAGAGTGCAAAAGAGGAAGGCTTGCACAATGTCAGCAGGAATGTAAGTCAGTCTGCCAGTTTGGAGCTCAGTATGAGGCTCCTCAAAAAACTAAAACTAGAACTCTGAAAATTCCACATCTGAGGACCTATTTGCAGGAAATGATACCAGTACAGTGAAGAAATGCCTGTCCACACATGCTCATTTCAGCCTTAGCTACAGTGGTCAGGCTATAGAAACAAACTAAGGGTCCATCAAGGGATGAATGGGTGAAGGTAGTATAATCATGTCATTCGCTACAACTCGAATGGATCTTGGGAACTTTACATAATCAAAATAAGACATGGAAAGATAGACAAATACTACACGATTTCGTTTGTCTGTGTAACTAAAGAAAGGCTGACCCCGTAGCAGCAGTGAGTAGCATGGTGGTTGGCAGGGGTTAGTGGGATGTGCTGAGGAGGTAGGGAGTATCAAACCGCAATGAGACGGATGGAATAAAGACAAGAGGACTATTGCATGCCATGGTAACTATGCTAAATAACAGTATGTTGGATACTTGAAAATTGCTAAGAGATAGGTATTAAATGTTCTAACTACAAAGTAAGTATATGAATTGATAGAAGTATAAATTAGCTGAATTAGCCTTTTGTGTACGAAAAACATATACAATTATTGTCAGTTTAAATAATGGCATGTACAACCTGAGGGAGAATGCAGAGCAGGTGAGGGTGTGTAGTGTGGAACAGTCCATGAATGTCTGAAGTAGAAACCACAGCAGTACAACTTGGATCCTCTCACCCTCTTCCATCATAAGTGTAACCCTCCTGCATAGTGAGTGACAGAGAGTTGAGGGGAGAGAGAATTCAGATCAGCAAAAATTTTGCATGAACCCAGTGATTTATATTCTCACAAAACCTCAATGAAGGTTTTATGGCCAATTGTACAGTTGGGATGGCAGAAGCTTGGGAAATTTAAGACCATTGATTTCTTGGAGATAATAAAGTCTTGAACTTGTACGGTTCTTTATGGCTTAGAAAGCAGCTTCACCACACTGGACCTTCATGGAAGCTGTGGGAGGGGGACAGAATAGAAATGTTTCTCTCTGGCTTCATGAAGAATTGAGTGAGTTAGCCACATTCCCATGACCAGCAAAGCCACAGTAGATGTCAGCTCTCCTGAGGATGATATGCCTTGGCTATCCTTCTAGAGGGTTTTCTGGCTTGGACTTGTCCTCTGGTTGCCCTGCACAGATCTGTTAAATGTATCACTCTCCAGCTTGCTGTTTTCCCCTTGGCAACTGGGAAACTCACACCTGTGTGAGGAATTTAATAATTTCATTTATTCCCCAATACAAATCTCACCCAATATGATTTCTGATTTTTTTGGTCTTGATCCAGACACCCATTTATGCCACCCTATTTCAAGTGCCCAGGGGCTATTTTTGGTCTTTCCTGAGTAAGAAACTAGGGTAGGAGAGCATATGGATCACCTCCAAGAATACTGATCCTTCTCAGGGCATGAGGCTTTGGGACAGCATGGTGGTACAGAAGCTGGAACTGGGCGTGGTACAGAAGCTGGAACTGGGCTTGGTCCAATCCACTGGGTGTCAGTCACCATGAGAGGCCCTTGGGGCACCTGGAGAAGCCTGGGGGATGGAAGACACACTCTGATCCGCCTAGAAGGTCACGATCATGGTTGGACAATAAGCCAGTAGCGCAGGATGGCTTGAGCTGTGACACCCATCCACAGAGCGCTATCTAAACCCCAACACCTCCAACCAGGTGAAATAATCATTTCACCATCGCCTTTGCAATGAGCAGATGGGGTCCCAGAAAGGCCAGGCAATTCCCCCATGCAGAGCTGATGGCTGGCATCCTGTGGTCACCCGGTCCTTTGAACAGGCTCTCTTGCCCAGACAGGGTTTGTTGTGTGGGATCAGGGTGCGAGTGGTGAGCAAATGACAGACTGCACCCTGATGTGCAGCAGTTTGCTCATCAAGTGACGAGCCTGAGCTGCTCCAATCAGCACGCCATGTCCCAGGGAGCAACAGCATGCCCCAAGGGGGCATTATCTTGGACCCCTGCTTTGCTCCTGTTATTGGGAGATGGGAAGGAGTGGTGTGCAAAGGTCTGGACAAAAGCGAGCTCTACATCTCTACTCAAGATGCCTTCATGAAGAAAACCTGGCATTTAACGAAAGCTCTGCAGGGGGGAGTATCAGGAAGGTCTTTTATTTGTTCCCCAGACACATGTTAATGGGGCCTTTTTCTTTGTCATTGTCGGTGCTGTGCATTGGAGACACCAGATGCCACCCAGAAGGCATCATTCTGGAGTGGAGTAGGGGACTAACATCTAGCAGGAAGCCTGGCGCTAACCTGGAGGGGCACGTGTAACTTCGAAGAGGTGCACCAAGCCCTGTAAGGACAGGTGTGCTGGAAAAGAGCGTATCAGGGCCAGCAGGCTGCTTTGACGTTAAACTGAAGCCAGAAGGATACACCAAAGGGACCAGATGGGCCCATCTCCTAACCCCGTCACATTGAAAGTTAGAGTTGGCCATGGAACTGCAGAGGGGGACATAAGCATCAAGTCCACAGCCCTCAGGGGCCCAGGTTGACAGGCTCTATCTCATCTGTGTGTTACTTTTCTGGTCCTGTCTGTCTCTTCCCTGAAGCTATGGCCCATTTGTCTGTTTTGTTCCTGCCCTGATCCTGAGGACATGGTCAGTTCAAGCATTCAGTAACATGCACGAAGTAAGTGGGTCATTTTTATTTCGATCAGTCAGAGGCTGGAGCAAGTCCCTTCACCCATCCCATCCCTGGACTGTCTTCTCCAGCTTTGTGAATCTAGCCCTATCTCCATTTACAAATCTTGGCTCAGATCTCTCCCTCCCCCCAGTGCATCTTTCTCAGATCACCTTTCTGATGTCCATTGTATGTGTCAACTTGACTGGAACACAGGGTGCCCAGATATCAGGTCAAATGTTACCTTGGGTGCATCTCTCAAATTATTTTAGGAGAAATTACTGCTGAAATCTCCCATCCCTGGGATACCTGAATGGAACAAAACAGGCCTCCCCCAGTAAGAGAGGCCTCCTCCTTGGGCTGGGGATATAGCTCAGTGGAATAAGC
>PVLD010035812.1:0-11475 GCA_004027595.1 Dinomys branickii | reverse complement strand
TTTTTTTTTTTTTTTTTTTTTTTTTTTTTTTTTTTTTTTTTTTTTTTTTTTTTTTTTTTTTTTTTTTTTTTTTTTTTTTTTTTTTTTTTTTTTTTTTTTTTTTTTTTTTTTTTTTTTTTTTTTTTTTTTTTTTTTTTTTTTTTTTTTTTTTTTTTTTTTTTTTTTTTTTTGTCTTTTTGAAATAGGGTCTCACTATGCAGTTCAGGCCTTGAGCTCACTTTGTAGCCCAGGCTGGTCTCAAACTCACAGTGATCCTCCTGCCTCACCCTCCTGAGTGCTTGGTTTAGAGGCATGCACTGTCACACCCAGCTTCACAATCATTTGGCCTCAGGTTTGTAGCATTAAAATCACAGATAATTTTACTTATGAAAAAGTTACTAGAAGCTGAGTATAATGGCCTACACCTATTACCTTAGGATTCTGGGAGACAACTGATTAGGTGGGAAAACAACGGAGAAGAGAGAGGAGAAAATTGTTTGATTAATCGTATGTGCCTTTATTTGTATAACTGAGTAACAAATGTGAAGATAACATTATGTAATACAGCAACCATTGTTAATTCCCTACTATCTTCTCCATAATTTTGTATTTCCTTTATTGTTTTTGTGTTATTCTGGTTTGTCTGTTTGGTTGTTGATATGATTCCATTCTTTTCTCTTTAAAAATAAAAAAGAGAACTAAACTCAGGTAGAAGTAGTATTAATAAAAGTCAACACAGGAAAATAGTTCCTTGGAACACATAAGCTGGAAAAAATACTAGTTAAAAAACAAAGCACAATTTAAAAGTAGTCAGCAACAGTGAGGTTCTAGAACTTCTTCAATACAACGTATGAGGCAAGGAGCTTAATTCTTTTTAAGTATTTGCACCCCACAGCCCAATAGCAAGGAACCCTAAGGATAGCAGAAGAACCTCTTCCAAGGGTTCTTCACAGTGGGATGTCACAGTGGAGTGTGACAAGTTAGCCAAACAGCTGGAACTAAGCCCAGGACTCCTCAGGTGGATTCAGTCACTTTTTGCACCAAAGTATGTACTGGAAAAATCAGTGCTTTTACTTCAGCAACTGGAACCCTGGGCTGATGTGAGCTGGAGTGGGAGGCCCGCAACTTTCAGAAAACAGGATCCTCTGGGAGGGAGTTGTAGCCTGGGTTTACAAGGGAAAAAATTTAATATAGGACACATAATTTATAGGATCCTTGTATAATATTCACCCAAAGAGTGACTGTCCATGTGCTAGAGACCCATGGAATCCAGCTGAGGACCTGAATCCCACGGCAATGTCCTGCATGGGTCCAACTGAATGCCTGGAGCCCAGGACAATGTCTCATGCACATCTTTGTCAAGGATCTGCACTGAGAAGGCCCAAAGGTCAGTGGTAGAAGCTCAAAAGTTACGCTAGCAGGATGAAGGCTCTGTGCCAGCAGGCTGAGGGCTCTGCACTGGAGCCAGGAAGTGATACTCAAGGTAAGAACCAGAGCTCCCCTGAAAAATATCACAACCATCCGCAGTGACAGCGAGAATCCAAGCTCCTCCAATGATGAAAATAACCAAATTCATATAAAAAAAAAACAGCGTGACATACTTCTCCAGAATAATCAACAGCACACCATCTTGCCCTTCAGTTCTGATTTTATGCTGTTGGCAACAATCTTCAGGTGGACCTTCCACACGCAGGACCATGCCGAGTTAGTTCAGGTGGGTGTTAAAAGTTGACCAGTAGTTAATCCACCACAGTGTTTGCGGATGGAGCCAGACTTCAAGCCACAGCTGGACACTGCCCAGAGGCACCTCAGGCCTTTGTTACTTGGAAGGGTGGCACTTGTACATCAGTACCTCTGAGATGTCATGCCACTTGTTGCTGTCCTCATAAAGATGGGTTATGGAGGGCTGCAGAGAGGGCTGCAGCGTGTGCGAGTGGTACCCAAAAGGCCCCTGGCACCACTCCCCAAATCATCATGGTGTGCAGTGGGAGCAGGTCCCACGCAGGCCTGGGGGTGTAGCCCTTCTTCACAGCTGGACAGCACAGGGCAAATGGCAAGTGATGTCAGGGATACATTACGCTGGCTTGGTGTTCTCTCTGAACAGCAGCACATCTCTGAGGCAGGCAGTCAGGACCCAGACAGGACCCAGAGCACCTGGTGGGTCTGGTCTTTGTGGGCCTGCAGGGCACAGAGACCCTTGCAGGTGAACACAAGTGGGCCAAGTTCCAGGAGTGAGTGTAGGTTGCCTTTGGAATGGCCCACAGCTTCTCCCAGAGGCTGCTGTACCTCAAGAGAAAGATTCTGAGGGGCCCAGATTTTGGCTCCATAGTTTTTTTTGTAGGGAGGTTTACCAGGAATCGAATTCAGGACCTCATGCTTGCCAGGCAGGTGCTGTGCCACTGAGCTAAGTCCTTGGCCCCTCAACTCCATAGTTTTTATGGAAGAAGACAGTGTACATAAAAGGTCTCTACCACCCGCTGAACTGACCTCCTCAACATTTACTCTTTTTCTTTTTCTTTTTGAGACAGGGTCTCTCTATGCAGTTCAGGCTGGCCTTGAGCTCACTTGGTGGCCCACGCTGATCTCAAACTTGCAATGATCTCCTGCTTCAGCCTCCCAAGTGCTGAGATTACAGGCATGCGCTACCCACATTCGGTTTCAAAATTTACTCTTAATTGAAAGAGTAAGTTGTGTTTTCTAACTGGAAGCATTTTTTTCCCACTTTAGGAACCCTTTGCAGTGTGTGCTTCCTTTTGCAAATTAAACTGAGAAATGGGATGCTGATGAGAATGTGTGGCAGTTGTCTATCAGCCAATAAGATTTCAAAACTTAACATATATAGCATTTGAGTAAAATTATTTTCTGAGTGGTATCTTTTTTTTTTTTAAGAAATCCTAGTAAAGCCAGGCATGGAGCTGGCCATGGTGGTGCATTTCTGTAATCTCAGTACTGGGGAGACTGAGGTAGGAGGATCATCATGAGTTCAAGGCTAGCCTGGGCTACACAGTGAGACCCTATCTTTAAAATTAAAAAAAGGTAGGCATAGTGGTGCACTCCTGTCCTCCCAGTTACTTGAGAGGCTAAGCTATGAGGATCCCAATTTCTAGGCCAGCCCGGACTATTTAGCCAGATGCTGTGCACTGCACCATTCTCATTTGTGTGCTGATGGGAACAGGCAGCTGTAAGTTCTTTATTCTCTTACAAAACTCGTACATTTCAAAGTTTTTAATCTATGAAGACCCAGAAGATGTGTTAGAATGGACTTCAGAAGCAAACCTGTTGTTTTGGATGCTTTGAGAAAGGTGAAGGAAAGGCTTCTAAGCTGTGGGAACAAATGCATGGTGTGTATATGTAAAGCCCTCTTTAATTAAGTAGCCAAAGTCTAGGGAAAGCCTAATCTAGAAAGTGCTTTGGAGGTCTTTCTGAGACACATCTGTGGGAAACAGTGCCCTAGTTGGTAGGCACTTAATCAGTAGCACATTCAGGCAACTGCTGGAACTGCTAAAGCAGAAACAGCTAGGGAGCAAACAAAATTAATTTTGGGTCACCCTGGAATAAGAGCTGAAATACATCTTGGCACAGATTTTAGTACCCTGAGAGAATGGTGAGAGTTTAAAAAATAGGTATCACAGGAGAAAAATATTCAAGAATTTGTATATTTGGAGACCATGTCACATAATAATTCAAAATAATTACATATAATTACAAGCTTTGATATCATTTCGCTTAAGTAAGATTTTAAGTGATTTTGCAGACTCATAAACTACTTAGTAAAATTGTTATGTAAAACAGTTACTGATTTTATAAAACTCATCAATATACCCTCTGCTAGAATAGGGCTCAGCAAAATTCTGTAAAGGGCCAGACAGTAAATATTTTAGGCTTTCTGTGACACATGGTCTCTGCTAACTGCTGCATCCTGCTATTGTAGCACAGAAGCAAGTGTAAATGTATATAAATGAGTGAATATGACTGTTCTAATAAAACTTCGTGGACACTGAAATTTTATTTCAATATGTTTTATATCATAAAAAAATAAAGTAGTCAGCAAAATGGCCAGACTTCTTTCACTTACAAAAGTAATTCAGGTTTTTAAAAGGCTCCTTCCCTGGACATCTTTAGGAACCTTGGTGAGCAGACTCCCCCGACCCCAACCAGTGTGACAGGCAGATGGAGCCGCAGGCACCTTCTGGGGCCTTGGTGGCCAAATTACTCCACACAGAAACCCAGCTGAATCCCAGACAGAGTTAGAGGCCTCAGGGACTCCACCCTCACACCTCCCCTGCCAGCGTGGGACTGGGCTAGATCCTGGAAGCCTCGATGACCACGACACGCACACCCCTACCCTTGTGGAAACTGGGCTGAACCCTGGACAGCTTCAGGAACTCCAATGAGCCTCCCCTGCTGTCTTGATTACTTTTCTCTCCTTGCTGAGACAAAATACTCAACACCCAAAATGAAGGAAGGAAAGGTTTATTTAGCTTACAGTTCGTGGAGGTTTCAGTCCATACTTGGCTGGTTCAGAGGCAGAGCGGCACATGGCAGAGGGCAAACTGTTCACGGCAGCAGAGCACAGCAAAACAACCAGCAAAAGGGAGGAATGGCTGCAAGCAGCCTCTTCTCTTCCTTTACATTGTAAACAGGCTAACCCCACCCAGGGGGCATGTAGCACTCACACAATCTCCACGCCCTCCTCTTCCACTGGCTCAGGATGTACCAAATAAGCACCCTGGCTTCCTGCTGAATCACTCAGCCAAACATCTAGACTCCCCAAGTTAACACAATGTATCAACTGTAACACCTGCCCCTCCCCCAACAGTCTGGGAGCCAACTAAATGCAAGAAAGTTTTGTGAGCATCTAGGATTCCACCTTGCTGCCACACAACAGCACAGGAGCCACTATAAGACTGGCGAACTTCGGATCCTCACCCTGTCACTCCCAAACCATTGTGGAAGGGAAGCTGACCTCAAGGGAACCGCTGGATCTTTAAAAATGACAAAATGAAGGAAGAAAATGCAATCTCAGACCTCTACCCCACCCAGAACAAGTCCAAGAGACATCAACACAGAAGAGTGGAAGTTATATACTTGAAATTTCAGAAATGATAGCAAATGAAGTAAAGAAAAAACTCCATCAGGCCATAGAAGACATCAGATCAGAAATAATCTCTCAAAAAAGTACAAAAAGAAATGAAAGAATTGCTCAGCACATCTAAAGAAGACATATAAAAATAAATCAGTAGAGGAAATTGATAATAATGTTAAATGCACAATATAAGAGTGAACTAGAATGCATGAAACAGATTCAGAGAGATATCCAGGAAATCAAAACTCCTTTTGAAAGCTGGCAAAACTGCTTGAATGAAGCTGAAGATACAATTTCAGATCTTGAAGACAGCATGGCATCTAATGATCATGAAAGAGTCTCTTAAAATTAACCAGGAGCCAAGAAAAATGAATTCAACAGCTGCAAGATGAGGCAAAGAGAAATAATGTAAGACTAATTGGAGTCAACAAAACAGCAGGAGGCAACAAATAACATAAAGAGAATACTTGCAGAAATAATAGCAGAAAATTTCCCAAGCATGGAAAAAGATTCTGACATTCAGTAAGTGAGGCATATAGAACTCTAACTAGTCATAACCAAAATAAAACTACACCCACACATATAATAATCAAGATCCTAGATGTACAGCAAAAGAACAGAATATTAAAAGCCGCTAGAGACAAGAAACAGATCACTTATAAAGGAAAGCCCATCAGAATCACAGCATATTTCTCAACACAAACCATCCAGTTGAGTAGAGCTTGGAGCAAAGTATTACAGGGCCTAAAACAAAACAGCTTCCAACCAAGACTGATGTATCCTGCAAAACTATCCTTCAAATTTAATGGATAAATAAAATATTTCCATGATAAACAACTGTGGAGATTCATGAGTGCCAAACCAATCCTACAAACAATACTAAAAATATTCTAGCTAGAGATAAAAAAGACCACAACTTCAAGAACAACAATAGAGTGGAACCCTCAAGCAAAGGAAGCAATTAAACAGAGAGTAAAAGCAGGAAACCAACAGCAAATAAATAACATGACAAAGAGAAGATACACATTTCACTTATAACCACTAAAGTAAATGGCCTCAATTCACCAGTTAAAAGAAACAGTGGCAGAGTGGATTAAGAAACAAAATCCAACATTATACTATATACAGGAAACATATTTTACTCAAAAGGAAATCCATAGACTGAAAGTCAAAGGATGGAAAAAAATTCTCCATGCAATAGGGTCCCAGAAAAATCAGGGGTAGCTATCATGTTTGCAGACAATGTGAACTTCAAGCTAAGAATGATCAAAAGAGATAAAGAAGGTCACTACATACTTGTTAGGGGAAAACTGCAACAGGAAGAGATAACAATCATAAACGTGTATGCACCAAATATTGGAGCCACAAACTATATAAGACAAATGTTAACAGGCATGAAAAACCAAATAATTAATAACACTATTGTTACAGGGGATCTAAATACCCCTTTGACATAAAGAGATAGGTCAACTTGGCAAAAAATTTCTTCTTCAGCAAAGAAATAACAGATCTGAACCAAATCTGAGAACAAATGGACTTAGTGGATGCATAAAGAGTGTTTCACCCCACAACTTTAGAATACACATTTTTCTCGGCTGCACATGGGTCATTCTCTAAAATAGACCATGTTCTAGCCTGTAGAGCAAACCTAACTAAATGCAAAAGAATTGAAATTATCCCATACGTATTATCTGACCACAGTGCTATGTATGGAATTGGAAGTTAATGACAAAAGGAACTCCAAAAACTCCATAATCACTTGGAAATTAAACCACAACCTCCTGAACAACAAATGTATCACAGAAGAAATTAAAGAAGAAATTTAAAAAATGCCTACAAACAAATGAAAATGTAAATACAACTTACCAGAGTCTGTGGGATGCAATGAAAGCAATTCTCAGAGGGAAATTTATACTGGTGAACTCACACATAAGAAAAACAAAAAGAGAACAAGTAAATAGCTTAATGCTGTACCTCAAACTTTTAGAAAAAGAAGAACAAGTCAAACCCAAAGCCCTAAGAAGGGAGGTGATTATCAAGATCAGGGCAGAAATTAATGCAATTAAGATGAAGAAGATACTACCAAAAAATAAATGAATCAAAGAATTGGTCCTTTGAAAGAATAAATAAAATTAATGAACCCCTAGCCAACTTTGTCAAAAAAAGGGAAAAAATTCAAATTCATGCAATAAGGAATGAAAAGGATGAAATCACTACTAGTCCTACAGAAATCCAAAAGATCATTAATATCTACTTTAAAAATCTTTGATAGGTTAGAAAACTCAGAAGAAATGTACAGATGCACAGATATGTATGAAGTACCAAAGTTGAATCAAAAAGATATATAAATCTTGAACAACCCAATATTGATTAATGAAATTGAAAACATGATTAAAAACATAACAACAAAGAAAAGCCCAGGCCCTGATGGATTCACAGCAGAATTCTATAAGAAATTCAGAGAAAATTTAATGCCAACGCTCTTGAAACTTTTTGTTGAAACTGAAAAGGAAGCAACTCTCCCTAGCTCATTTCTGGAGGCAAGTGTTATACTGACACCAAAACCTAAGAAAGACCAACCATGAAAGAGAATTACAGGCCTATCTCCCTCATGAACATAGATGCAAAGATACTCAATAAAATACTAGCAAATAGAATGCAGCAAATCATCAAGAAAACTACACCGTGGTCAAGTTGGAGTCATTCCAGGAATGCAGGGTTGGTTCAATATATGCAAATCAATATATGTTACACACCATATCAATAGAAGCAAAGACAAAAACCATATGACCATCTCAATAGATGTAAAATAAAGCTTTTGACAAAATCCAACACTCATTCATGTTAAAAAGAAAACCCTACAGAAAATAGGAATGCATAGTCTTTACCTCAAGCTGATCAAAGACATCTATTGTAAACCAAAGGCCAACATCATACTAAATAGACAAAAACTAAAAGCTTTCACTTTAAAATCAGGAACAAGACAAGGATGTCCACTGTTACCACTCCTATTCAACATAGTTCTGGAAGCATTAGCCAGAGCAGTTAGAAAAGAGAGAGAAATGAAAGGAATAAGGATAGGAAAAGAAGGAGTAAAATTATCACTACTTACAGATGACATGACACTCTATATGGAAGACCCCAAAATCTGCACCAGAAGACTCAATGAATTAATCAACAAATTGAGTAATGTACTTGGATACAAAGTCAACACTTAAAAATCAATAGGATTCCTATACACAAACAATGAACAGACTGAGACAGAAATTAAAGAAACCATACATTTCATAGCAGCATCAAAAAATTGAAATATTTAGGGATCAATCTAACAAAAGAAGTAAAAGACCTACTCAACGAAAACTACAGTACCCTGACAAAAGAGATTGAAGAGGATTTCAGTAAATGGAAAAATATTCCTTGCTCAAGGGTAGGAAGAACCAACATAGTGAGAATGGCCATACTCTCAAAATTGTACAGATTCAATGCAATTTCCATTAAAGATAATTCACAGATCAAGGAAAAACATTCCTAAAATTCATCTGGAACCAGAGGAGACCCAGAATAGCAAAAGCAATCCTGGACAACAAAGACAAGTCAGGTGCAATCACAATCCCTGACCTGAAATTATACTATAAAACTACTGTAAAAAAATCAGCTGGTAATGTCTAAAAAGCAGACATGAAGATCAGTGGAACAGATTAGAAGATGCAGACACATCTACAAACACACTCAGCCACCTTATCTTTAACAAAGGCGCCAAACATGTTAGCTAGAAGAAAGATAGCCTCTTTAATAAGTGATGCTGAAAAAACTGGCTTTTGTCATGCCAAAGACTAAAACTAGACCCATGTCTTTCACCATGCAATGAAGTCTAAATAGATCAAAGATCTAAATATTAAAGCAGAAACACTAAATCTATTGGAAGAGAAAGTAGGTAATAACCTTGAGGACATAGGGGTAGGCAGAGAGTTCATGAACAAAAACCAAACTGCATGGGAAATACTTGAAAGAATCAACAACTAGGACCTCATCTTATTGTAAATTTTTTGCACATGAAAAGAAATCACTAATAAAATAAAATGAAAACCCATGAATTGGGAAAAATTTTAGCCAACTTCCACTCAGACAAAGGACTTCTATCTACAACATATAAAGAATTTTAAGAAATCAGGCCCCCCCAACTCAAAGACACAATCTAAAAATGGGCATTTGAGATGAATACACAATTCTCAGATGAAGAAATACTAATGGAGAATAATACATGAAAAAATGTTTAACATCATTCATCATTTTAGAAATGCAAATTAAAACAAGCCTGAGATTCCATCTCACCCCAGAAATAATGGCTATCATCAAGAAGTGCATTAGTAACAAATGCTGGAGATTATATGTCAAAAAAGGAACCCTACTCCACTGTTGGTGGGAGTGTAGATTTGTGCAACCACTGTGAAAATCAATTTGGAGATTCTTCACAAAACTAGGATTAGAAGTCCCACTTAACCCAGCTATTCCCCTTCTAGGTATTTTCACAGAAGAATTAAAAGCATCATACCACAGTGATATATTTGCACCCATATTTATAGCAGTTTATCTCAGTCTGTTTATTGTTTGTGTATAAATCTTAGAAACAACCCAAATGGCTATCAACTGAAGAATGGATAAAAAAGATGTGGTATTTTTATACAATGGAGTATTACTCAGCTATAAAAAATATAAACTAGGATTTTGTAGATAAATTCATGCAACTAGAAACCATACTCATAAGTGAAATAAATCAGACCCACATGTGTAAATATCATATTGTCTTCCTGGTGTAGGAACCTGAAAGAGTAAGTAAAACTCAAAACATACAATAGACGATAAGAAAGGGAAACAAATTGCTCAAAGGAAGGAACAACTGGGATGTGGGAAAGAAGAAAAAAGAAAGAAAGAAGGCAAATATATATATACACAACTATAGATAGTTGTACTGCTGATGTCTGATGGTATATTGTAAGGAACAGTTAATGCTTAATTTTTTATATCTTGACCAATTTTGGATGCTTATATCTTGTAATCTGAGCAACTGATTTGAAGATAACCATGTGCAGTAGAACAACCTTTGGTGAATTCCTACCATCTTGTCTAGTGATACTCTATATTGTCTCTGTTTTATTTAATAATTTTTTTTATTCTCTTTAATGGCTTGAACAATCTTCCATTCTTACATCTGGTAATCTGAGCAATGTAGTTGAAGATAACAATATGTAGTATAACAACCACTGTTAATTCCTATCATTTTGTTTTGAAACCCTGTATCACTTTTAATGTTGCTTTGTTTTGTTTATGTCTGTGTTGTTGGTATGCTGCTATTGTTCTTTTTTTAACTACTTTCCTTAAAATAAAAAAAATAAAATAAAACATTCCTTATCTTTTTAACAAGTATTAGGATTAAAGACTGAAATTATTATTCAGTAATAAAAGTTAATCATGAAAAAATATAAAACATTTTAATAAATTTAAGTGCATATGCTTCATAGATAAAAGACACAAGATTTGGAAATTTCTTCCTGGAGGAAAATCTAAGTCTGCACATGGTGGTGTGCTGAGGAAGGAGGACTGAAAGTTCCAGCCCAGCCTGGGCAGTTGAGTGACTGATCAAGACCCTGTATCAAAAGTTAAGGAGAAGTTTTGAAAAGGGCTATGAATGTGACTCGATGTGAGGATTCTGAGTCCAATCTCCAGTACTGTCCCCCACATTAAAAAAAAACCAACAAAAAACTAGGTATTTTTCTCATGCTCCTATGTCTGTTTCTTTTTCACATTTAATAAAACTTTGCTACTGTTAAAAAAGTATTCCTACTGGAGTATTTCACAGAAAAATTGCAAATTGTGAGAGAATTGAAGATAAGACCAAGAATTATATCCTTTCCTAGAGCACAAAATATTTTTAACATGAAGTATTTTCTAAACAATACACTTATTTATTTATTTATTTATTTATTCATTTATTTATTTTTGGTCTTTTGAGGCAAGGTCTTACTATGTGGTTCAGGCTTCCTTTGAACTTCCAGTGTTTCTACTGCCTCAGCCTCCCAAGTGGTGGGATTACAGGGGTGCACCACTGTCTTCAGCTTAAACAATAAGTTTAAATGTAGTATAACTTGTCTAAATTTTTTATAGAAAGAATGGGGAAAAAAGAATGAAGGACGAGCCAGGTGTGGTGGTGCATGCCTGTAATCCTAGCACTCAGGAGGCTGAGGCAGGAGGACCACTGAGAGTTGGAGACCAGCCTAAGCTACAAAGTGAGCATAAGACCAGTCTGAACTGCATAGTGATGGGCTGGGGATATAGCTCAGTGGAATAAGTGCTTGCCTAGCAAGCGCAGGGTCCTGAATTCGATCCCCAGTACTGCAAAAAAAAAGAAAGAA
>PVLD010035811.1:0-11477 GCA_004027595.1 Dinomys branickii | reverse complement strand
GAGAAATCATTGTGGGTATGTGGGTTATTTCTGCTTTGAGCTCTTTCATGGCCTGTTGGAGTTGTTTTATTTCGGATGCAATCGTTTCATAACTTGAAGTTATGAGGCTTCCTGGTTCCCCTGTATCTTCACATTCAAAACTTGTTCTGGGTGGGGTTGAGTTTTGAGACTGCATTTTGTTCCTCTGTTTTCCCATTTTGGGGTATCAGATTCAAAATGTGGAGCTATAAATTCCACAGGCAGTTCAGCAGGCAAAGGTCTGCTGCAGAGGCTGCTCCAATGATTCCTTCTCTTTGGGAGAATGACCCTTAAGCTGTCTGCTGAGATTTCCACTTCTACTCCCTACCCCAAGACCTGGCCGGGGTGAATAAACAGCTCGCCACCCCAGGATTCTTGCAGATAGGCGACTCAGGTGTTCTTCCCTGGGTGGAGCTCATTCCCCCCTCACAAAACCCGTTGGGGCGCCTAAGTAGGTCTTCCCACCTGGTAGATCCCGCAGTCCTTAAAGCTGCTTTGATGATGATGACGGGTTATTTGATCAATCTTGTATGTCTGTATGTGTTATCCTGAACCCACACTTCGAAGATATCAATATGCAAAGCAGCAACTATTGGTGGGTTTTTTTTGTTGTTGTTGTTATTGTTGTTGTTTGCCTGTTTTGTTTTTTGTGTTTGGATTTTTGGTATTTGTGTTTTTTCTGTTGTTGAGAGGATTAATTGTCTGACTTATTTTGCATGTCTGTATATGGGTTCATATATTTACACTTCGAAGATATCAATGGATAAAGAAATAACCACTGCTGAAACCATGTCACCTTGTCTATATATTAGTTGTGATTGTACTATTTTTTATGCTAATTGGTGTCCGTTTGTTAATATGTTTTTGTACTTTTATTTTTTTTTAATAAAAAAACATTTAACTTTGCTGATTGTGCTATTTATTCACTAAAAGCTGTTAATTGTGATTTAGGCAAATAATTGTTTTATTTTGCCTTTTAAGGTTTGTACATTTAGAACTTGCTTATGGAACTACTCCCTGTCACAGATACTCTTAGACTCTCTTACTGTTTTTATTTTTTTTGTTTTTTGCGGTACTGGGGATTGAATTCAGGACCTTGCACTTGCCAGGCAGGCACTTGTGCCACTGAACTATATCCCCAGCCCCCTTATCTTACTGTACTTAGTATGTTATATATCAGTTCCTCACAGTTACCTTTTGCATCTAGCTGGTATCTACCTTTGCTATAAAGTTTTACAATTGGACGTACAAATGTCTTGTTGATGTTACACTTTCTTAGGTGATTTGTACATTTGTTGTTATTGTAAATAGAAGTTCCTTTCCTACTGTATTTACTTATTTATTGTTACTTTAGAGGAGTGTTATTGAATTTTTGTTATTTGATCTTCTATACAGCTTTCTTGAAGAAGGATTTACGTTAATTTTATTTGTATGCTGATTGCTTTTATTTGCAGACAATTTTCCACAATTAATAGTTTCATATCTTCCATTATAGTAGTTACAACCAATCCTTATCTCTTACTTGCTTTGGTCAGGACCTGCAGTACTATGTTTAATAACAACAGGTGTATTACTTCTCCATTGCTACAATAAAATACTGAAGGTCAGGTACTTAGAAAGAAATTTACTTAGCTCACAGGTTTGGAAGATAAAAGTCCCACACAACAAGATGGCTCAGGCTCTGGTGAAGGCCCATTCCATCCTGGTTGTGTCACAGGATGGTGGGTGACATCATGACAAGAAGACAAATAGCAAAAAAAGAACACGTGGGGAGACAGGAATGCAGCCAGGGTCTGGTTCACTGTCTTATAACTATTCACTCTCTTAAGCCCTAACTTAGAATACTAGGAAGACTAAGGAAACTTACTCTCTTTCTAGGACAGCATCCACAATAACCTAACTAACTCTCACTAGGCTCTGCCTCTTAAAGTCCCCACTACCTCTCAACACCAACCCCATGTGGCCCAGACTCACAACATATGAACCTGGGACTCAAGCTCCCAGCTGGGGCCAGACCACAGCAGTAATCAATCTTATCTTGTATCTCCACATAAGAGAAATGTGTTTAAAAGCTTAAATATGTTTCTGTTAAATATATTTACTGTAGGATTTTAGTAAAGAGCCATTCTTGAGTCAGTTTTTTTTAGTATCTGATCATTTTTATCATAGAGACATACTGAACTTTTCCAAATACATTTTTGCATCTGAGATAATACTGTGTGATTTTTTCCTTTAGTCTACAAATGTGGTGAAGGCACTAGGTCATCTGAGCGGCCCAGGGTGGTCACAGGGGTCCCTACAAGGGGCAGGCAGGAGGGTTAGAGTTAGAGATGGGACAAATAGATGTGTAGTGATACTGGAGAATTCTTAGATTTCTGAAGTGCTATTTTTTTTTAAATTTGCTAATATTTTCTACAGAATAGCAAGTAGAGAAAAAAAGTGCGATTGGCAATCATTTTCTTTTCTTGCCCTGTCTTTATAAAGTTTGGAAAACTAGGTTGTCGCAGCCCCATAAAAAGAGCCAGGGAGGCTGCTCTCTGTTAGGGTGGACCCTGGGCTCTACTAGCTTGGAAGAAGGGACTAGGAAAGTCTTGCCATGTGTTTTCCTCAAAACATAGCAAGGCCTCTCAGGGATGTGGGTTTTCATGGACTTAGGAGACTGTCTTCAGTTTGTCAGAGTGAGCAGGAAGGGCTTGCTGAGGCTGGAGATCAGGGCTGTGATGGAGAGCTGGACGGATGGACGGTGAATCATCAAACAGGCAACAATGCTGCCCAGCACGGGCCAGAGCTGGCAAGGGGGCAGATCCAGGGACTCAGAGTCAGTCTTCAACTTCTGGTTCCTACCCTCCCAGGCTGTGTGGCCTTGGGGAAAGCTTTTCCTTTCTTTGGGCTGATGTCTCTAAAATCTACGAAATGGGTTGGTGATGATCTGAGGCCCTTTCTGCCTATGATTTGTCACCAGCAAGGGGATCAGTCACTTGAGGAAAGGGAGCAAAATGTACAAGGATTCAGAGGGGCGAAAATGTTTTATGAAGTCATGATAAAATCCAGGTTTTCCTGGATGCAATCAGTGACTAATATAAAATTACTAATAATAGTGTTTTATTGCAAACAAATGATGAATCTTAAGAACCCATGGGACCTCGGGACAGGCATGGTGCCCATTAAAAGTCCTGTCACACACACGCGGGGGCCACACCGTCTTCATCTGTTCTGGGGGATGAGTACTTCCTCCTGCATTCATAGCATGAGATAGGCAGTGATTCACCATACAGCTCAGTAACAAAACACAAGCCAGCACCACACGTGTGGCTGTTTTTCCTTGGATTCGACAGCTCTTGATTATTACTGTGAAAGAATATAGGAAAAGTATAATCATTTCCTCCACCTTCTTCTGCTGATATCAGACTACTCTCTGCTGCCCCCAACTGTGCCTCCCTGTGTACCTGGTATCTTGTTTCAATGCCAACCTGTTCCTATTCTTAAAAGCCATTTTACTAATTAAGCCGAATGCACTTGGTACCCACTATGCAGAGCAATGCACAGTCACAGCGACTGTGGCATGGCAGCAGTAACCAGGATCCTGCACGGAGAGCCACATCACAGCAGCCAGCAGGCTGATGGCAACTCCTGAGGCTCCGTGGATGACACGCACATCCTGATTCCAGCGACATTAATATGCTCAGGGCTCAGGGCTCAGGGCTCAGGGCTGAGGCCAGATGGTGCTGTAAAGAAGGTGCCGGTTCTCATCTGACAGAAATGAAGGCCGAATTGTTCCATCTCAGTTACAGTTTGCGGGTGGCCCAGAGCCCCTTCCTGCCCTGAGTGACAGATGCTGGCTGCATCTGCCTGTGTGAGGGGCGTCTGGGTGATGGGGAGCCAGGCGGGCTGGCTGAGTGCAGGTCTGGCTGGCACTGGGGCCGGGGGCAGACTCTGGTCTGTAGGCAGCAAGGGATTAGTTCATGGCAGTCATGGGTGGCCATAGAGGGCTGAGTCAATATTCCAGTATATTTCGTGCTCAGAGTTGATCTCCAGATGCGCTGACTCTGGGTTCGTGGTCAGCCTGTGAGTGCAGTTTGGAGCTGGTTAGTGAGAGGCTTCCTGGGTTTGCGTGTGGCCAAGTTTAGGGTCCATCTATGATGAGAGGTTAACGTGGGTCAAGAGAACAGCTGGCCTTGGCCCACAGTAGTTCTCCCTTGCCACAAGGCAAGGAGTCCAGGCCTGACCGCCGGACCAAACTGCATCAGCTCCGGGCATCTGCATAGGTATGTCCTGGCCAGACCTTCCTGGGCACACTGGGCCATGGCAAACCTTGGCCCTGGCCCTCATAGGGATCGCAGAGTAGCTCTGGGGACAGCCTACCACTCTGTCCAGCACAGCACAGTGGCCCTGCTAGGGGAGGCAGTGCTGTCCAGCTCCCCAGAGGGCAGGAAGCTAGCCTAGGAAGAAAAGCCAATGGTGCCGTCATGTGCCACCCAGTGGCACTGTTATGTGGAGGAAAGTGCCCTGGGTCAAGTGCTGCTCTCCCACTCTGGTGAGAAGTCTTGGGTAAGCTGTTCACTAGTACCATGCTTCAGTTTTCCCTCTTTCTTCCTTCCTTCTGGGGATAGAAACCAGGACACTGCACAGGCTGGCAAGCACTTTACCCCTGAGCTACACCCCAGCACCTTTTTGTTGTTGTTGTTGATTCAAGCTCTCACTAAGTTGCCTGGGCTAGCCTTGAATATGTGACCCTCCTGCCTCAGCTTCCCAGCTAGTGGGGTTTATGCCACCACACCCTGTTCAAACTTGTTTTCTTTTTAATGATATGGAAATCAGAGTTTCCGTGAGGATGAAGTGAGATAAAATGCTGGCGTGTATTCTGGAAACTGTAAGGGGCACTGACAAAGTAAGTGGCAGTGGTGGCAGTGACAATGGTAGTGACAAAGGGTGACAAATACAGGTCCTTAATCTTAGAGAGGAGCTGGGAAAGCCAGTTCCACTAGGAACCCAGGAAAAGGGAATGGAGCAGTGACCACAGGGCCTTGTCACAGCCTCACATCCCATCACCCTATTTTACAGATGAGAATATCAAGTCTGTGGCTCACCCGGGGCCACGTGACTCCGAGCCTCTTGGTGTCTTACCTTACGGCTTGTGCTGTGACACCAGCTGCTGCAGTGTGGCTGCTCTGTCCTTCCCTTCTCCAGGCACCTCTGTCCCTGTCGTGGCACAGGGCTGAAGTTAGTGACAGCAGTCGGCTGAGTGCTTGCCGTCACTGCCGTGCTAAGTCCAGAAAAATCATTTACTTTCACCCCCCCCGGCCATTTTCACAGCTGGCTGGCTGTAGCCTGATCCATCCCCGGGGGAAAGTGTTACAGACGGGAAACTCAGAGTGACTTGAGAGCCAAGTGACTTGTCAGAGTGGCTGACCCAAGACTTAGGCCTGGGACTTTGTACCACATACAGCACTTATGGGGGGTTAGCTAATGGTCAACCGGTAACACCCAGCTGAAGTGAGTCAGTGCGGTGCTGGGCGTGGAGGGCCCACATGAGGACTGTTGCCAACAGCATAAAAGGAGAACTGGAGGGGAAGAGTTTGCCCTGTTGATTCTCCTGGAGGAGCTTGTCACGCTGGTTTTCCTGATATGAACTTAGCTGTTCTCATCATCAGAGGAACTCAGGTCCTCGCTGTCACTGAGGATGGCTGTGGTTCTTTTCAGGGCAGCTCTGGTCCTTACCTTGAGCATCGCTTCCTGGCTCCAGTTTGGCTCCCTCCGCCTGCTGGCACAGAGCCTTCATCCCGCTGACACAGACTTCTAGCTTCCGCCACTGACCTCTGGGCCTTCCCAGTGCGGATCCTTGGTACAAACTTGCATGAGATGTTGTGGTGGGTTCAGGCCTCCAGTTGGACTCATGCGGGGCATTGCCCTGGGCTCCAGGTCTGCAGCTGGACTCGGGAAGGGCACTGCCATAGGGTCCAGCTTGATTCTTTGGGTCTCCAGTGTGTGAACACATCTCCCATACTCTTTTCCATTTGACTCTGTAGGTGAATGTTATAAAACAGCCTTATAAACTATACGTCCCATATTAAATCTTTTCCCTTGTAAACCATGACTACGACAGCACCGAAACTGCCCAGCTGGGCAGCCCCGCCATGCCACGACTTTGGACTTGGCTGTCATTGTCTTTTGCAGAAGATGAAAACGACCACCAACCCTACTTCCCCGGAGGTGGTTGAAGATCAAATGAATGGAAGAATCTATTAAAAAGGTCAAATTGTTGCACAAATGGAAGGGATTTTTAATATGCTCAAAACTGTGCTTTTCTTACTCCTTTCCCCAATTTCCTCGCTCCCCCTCTGAAACAGAGTTAGGACAAAAGTGACAATTATTCAAGGGGCACAAGCACGGTCTGTCTCTTGGAAAGGCCTCTCCTCCCAGCCTGCTGGGGGCTCTTGTTGTTTCCAGGGTATTCAGTGACCCCAGCAGCCTGCCCCAGTTTCCCCCGGCAGTGATGGAAATGATTAGCTCGTTCTTCCTATCTGAGCATCAGGCCTCTCACGGCTCTTAAATACGAGCTTTGTTTGTGGGGCAGGTTCTATTTTTATTTCTCTTGCTGGAGGAGCTCTGTGGCTGGCAATAATTCCAGCACAAAGGGCCCTAATTAATTTCCCCTGCCTTTAAATATTTTTTCAAAGTCTGTGTTTGAAAAGGACATTGAAAAAAAAAATTCCATGACTCTGAAGGCGGCAGATTCCAACATATTTCTCCCCGCTCTCTCCTTGGAGCGCAGCCTTCCCCTCGCCGCCTGCCCGCCGGGTGGCCTGGCAGCTCCGCCTGATTCTGCAGCTGGGTAGCGCTGACCGCTCCTCCTCCACCGCGATGGCTGCTTCCCCATCCCTCCTGCCGACCGCGAGGGCTGGCTTCTCAGGCCACAGCCCACTTTACGTGCAGCCACATGTGGAAGACAGAGGACGGTCTCAGGTACAGGCCTGGCAGAGGTGACAGGGAAAGAGGACCTGGAATAATCGGCCTGGGGCCTTTGGAAAAACCATTAGGGCAGATTCCTTTGTCCTGATCCCGCTTCCCAGGATGGCCACCGAGCCAAACCATACACACTGGCTGCTGGTTTATTATTGATCTGGCTGTCTCAACTTTGAAATGCTATTCCTCAAACTGCTCGTGTCCTCAGAAAACCACAAGGAGTCTGAGCCCAAGAAACTCAGGGCAAGAGAAGCGTTTGGGAATAGAACAGAGAGCTGGGGGAGGCAGCCCTGTCCTGGGGGACTGTTCTGATTCTCAAGTTCTTCGACAAAGAGAAGCTGTTTTCAAAGCGCAGATGTTTTGTGAAAAGGTTCTCTCCCCTTTCCAGCCCTTGGCCACCAGGGTACAGGCTCCGGCTTCCAGGAAGGAATCCTACCAAAGGCTGGGAAGCTAGAAGCCTGGGAGACAGGACCAGGGTCTCCAGTGTTTGTGAGCCCAGGCCTGCAACTGTGCTATTGGTGCTTGGCGCTTTCAGCTGAGGACGCCTTCGCTGGTGAGAGGTGAACACTTCTCAGCCACCAAGTGAAGGTGTTGGCTGCCCCGACAGGAGCAAGATGCCCTCTTTCAGCCTCCCTCCACTTCCCCTCTGCCCTCTTCTCCCCTCCCTGGCCCTCCTTGCCTCCCCATTCCCTGTCTTCTCCTCTGCTCCTTTCTTCTGACGTTCCCTCCCTGCCCAGGATTGTGGCCAGTGTCCCCCTCGAGCGGAGGCCAGCGGCAGCACTGAGGGGTTGTGTGCCTGCTGCCCCTCTGGCCGGAGAGATGGGATGTGAGGGGATCGCACTCCGTAATCCTTGGTCACCTGCAATGCCCCCTGTTGTTCCCTCCCAGTGGAGTGGGCATGGCGACAGGCACAGGGTTTTTGCTTCATAGTCATAAACACCAAACAAGGCACAGGGTGAGCCAGCTGTGTTTGCCCCTAGGTCTTCAGGTCCCAGGCTGAGCTCCCTGGAGTGACCTCAAGTCTAGGAGGAGTCTGGCTGGGTCTCTGCTCTCAGATAACGGCACCCAGCTTCCCAGCTGTGAGCCCAAGCTCACTTATCAGAAGCAGAGCTTGCAGAACCCTGAGCAGCCGTTTATCTTTGGGGACCTCTGACCAGGACGTGCCACGCCTAGGACAGAAGTGTCCTGCAGAGCACCAGGGTGGTGGGGGGAGCCCTGTCCCAGTTCCCTGCGGAGAATGTGGCTGGGACAGACAAAGCTAAAGAGGCTGAAGTTCTCAGGAGGTGTGTAAGTGCACATCAGCACGCCCTTGAGTATGTGTGGTTCAAGTCCCGGGCAGAGCAAAAGAGAGGAGTCGGAACAAAAGCCACATCTGGAAAGATAAGAACCAAGAATTGACCAAAATACTTGGCAGACTAATTCTACTTTAGTAATCCTGAATTATTCATTCTATGAAACCCTAGAGCCCTGGGCAGTCAGACTGTAGAGACTGCACGCTTACATTCCGCTATACGGCCTGTAAAGATTCAGTATGAATATGTGATCTCTTCACAGCTAGTGTCTTTCTAGAGGTCTACCAGTTTCATGAGTCTTTCAGGCAACCAACTTCTGGTTTCCTTTGTTGTTGATATTTTATTTCATTCACATCTGCTCTTATTTCAAATTTCCTTCCCACTATTTTTGAGGGTTATAATTTGCTATTCTTTTTGCTAATTTTTTGAAATAAATGTTTATCTCAGATCCCCCTCCTTTATTTCCTAACACATGAATTTAAGGCTTTACTGTATGTGTCTTTATAGCTTGAGCTGTATCTTCAGTACTCGGATAGAAAATTTCAGCCTTGCTTCTTTTTTTAAATATAAGTACTTACGGTTATCAATTTCTCACTAAGCACAGAGATTCAGCCACACAGATTTGTTATGTCATGTTTATCAGTTTTCTAAATTTTATTGTGGCTTTTTTTATTTTAAAGACAATTTTAAAAAAAGAACAATAGCAAAACGCCAACATAAAAACAAAACAAAGCAAAAACAATAAGAATGATGTAGAGTGTCAGAACAAAATGAGGGGGATTAACAGTGGTTGTTATATTACACATTTTTATTTTCACTGCAGTTGGTCAGATTAGCAAATGTAAGAATGCAAGATCGATCAAACCATTAAAGAGAATAAAAAATAAAACAAAAAAATTATAATCAATAAAGAGTTACACCAAACAGGATGATAGGAATTCAACAAAGGTTGTCATATTGCATATTGTTGTCTTCAGATTAGTTGTTCAGATTACCAGATATAAGCATGCAAAATTGGCCAAAAAAAAAAAGTGTTAACTGTTCCTTTCAATAAACAATTGGACATCAGCAGTACAGTCATCCCAGCCATCCTTCTGTGTACATATATATATATATTTCCTTTTCTTTCCTTTTCTCCTTTCCCTCATCCCCGTTGTTTCCTCTTTTGAGCAATTTCTTTCCCTTTCCCAGTATCTACTGTATGTTTTAGGTTCCACTTACTCTTTCCTGTTCTTACACTAAGGAGACAACACAATGTCTACACATGTGGGTCTGATTTACTTCACTTATGAGCATGGTCTCTATTTACATCCTTTTACCGATAAAAGCTTCGAGTTTATCTTTCTTTTATAGCTGAGTAATACCCCATTGTCTAAAAATGCCACATATTTTTTTATACATTCCTCAGTTGATGGGCATATTGTAGCTTTTTAATTCCACTGTAGGGGTTTTTTGTTGTTGTTTTATGGTTTTTTTTTGTTTTGTTTTGTTTTGTTTTTTGTCTTTTTGAGACAGGGTCTCGCTATGCAATTCAGGCTGGCCTTGAGCTCACTTTGTAGCCCAGGCTGGCCTTGAACTCACAATGATCCTCCTGCCTCAGCCTTCTGAGTGCTGGGATTACAGGCATGTGCCACCACACTCAGTTCAATTCCATGTGTTATGTGAAGCATATTGGCTCAGATTGAAACATTTGGGAATTTTCTAGTTATCTTTTCTTCATTGATTCTTAGATTTTATGTATTTATTTATTTCATAGTGATCAAAGAACATACTTGGAATCCTTTCTGCCTTGTGAACTTGTTGAGATGTGCATTATGGGTTGCTGGTATCATATGAACTTGAAATGAACTTAGTTCCTGTTGATGTGAGGTGCAGGATCTACGTGTATGTGTATGTAAATTTTGTTACATTTTTCAGATCTGTATCCTTACAGGATTTTGTGTTTTGGTGTTGCTTGTTCCATCAGTTACTGAAAGAGGTACATTAGAATCTCTCTTTCTTATTGATTTTTGCTTCACTTCTCCCTTTTTTGGTATTAAGAATTAAATTCAGGACCATTCTGTCAACTTTTGGTTTATGCAATTTGAAGCCACAGCATTGGGTACACAGAAATGTAGGGGAATTGTCACTTCCAGAAAGAGGAGCACTTTTGTCATTATGAAAGGTCTCTGTTGAACTCTAGAAGTGCTCTGACCTTGAGCTCTAGTTTCTCTTGGTGATTAGTTTCAGTATCACAATGTCCTCATTTTAGGTGGAACCATGTGAATCTGCCACTTTTGATGTAAAAATGATTGAATACTTAGCCTTTCATACTGTTTAAATTAATATTTTAAATGAGTCTCTCTTGTAAGCAGTGTATTTAAAAAAGTCTAGTCTGAAAATCTTTATCTTTTAAGTGAAGTATCTGGTGCATTTATATTTAATTGAAGTAATTATTCCTTTTAGTTACACATTTGGTTTTATAGCTACTGTTTGTACTATTTTGTTTTCTACTTTTCCTGCCTATTATTCTTTTGGAGTAATAAAATCTTTTTCATTATTCCATCTCTCCCTTAGCTTGTCAGTTTTACATTTTCACTATTATGTTAGAGATTACCCTATATTACTTATCATAAATTCTTAGACAATGCTAGATGTATTCATCATTTTAACTTTACTTACTCCCCTTCATGTTACTGCCATGCATTTTAGTTTTATAGGTATTTAGACTCCACATTACCCTGATGTCCTGTATTTTTTTTTTTTATTACTGGGGATTGAACTCAGGACCTTACACTTGCCAGGCAGATGCTTGTACCACTAAGCTATATCCTTAGCCCTACACGAATGTCCTGTAAAGCCAATATTCTTTAGACTTGTTCACATGTTTACCCTTTCTGTTGTTTGTCATTCTTTCCTACATTTCCTTTGTATCCATCTGGTATTATTTTCCTTCTACCAAAAGAATTCACTTCAATGTTTATGTTATGCAGGTCTACTGTTGCTGAAGTCCCTTGCTTGATTCTTGTATTTTATTTTGCCCATGCTTCTGGAAAATAGTTGTACTGGGTATAAAATTCTACACTGTCAGTTATTTTTATTTTAGAAACTTCAAGATATCATCCTGTTGTGTTCTGGCTTTCAGTTTTTAAAATCGTGCTTTTGAAAGTCTGGGTCTTTTTACCTTCAGTTCCTTTTCTTTTCCTTTTCCTTTTTCTTTTTTTT
>PVLD010035810.1:0-11480 GCA_004027595.1 Dinomys branickii | reverse complement strand
TAATTTACATGTCTGTATATGGGTCCATACATCTACAATTCGAAGATATCAATGGATAAAACAACAACTACTGTTGAGACCATATCACCTTGTCTATAGATTAGTTGTGATTGTACTATTTTCTATGATAATGGGTGTCTGTTTGTCAATATGTTTTTGTACTTTTATATTTCTAAAATAAAAAAAGGGAAAAAAAAAGAAAAAAAAAAGAATGCAGAAACTCAGCAAGAAGATTATACACAAAAACCAAGTAGGATTCAACATATGCAAATCAATAAATGAAATACATAACAGGAATAAACAAAAAAAACACATTACCATCTCAATGGGTGTAGAACAAGTATTTGACAAAGTCCAACACCCGTTTATGATGAAATCCCCCAGAAAATTGAAATAGTTGCTCTTTATTGCAGTCTGGTAAAAACTATCTATGGCAAAGCAATAGCCAACCCCATACTAAACAGACAAAACCAGAAAGTTTTCACCCTAAAATCAGGAAGAAGAAAAGGTGTCCACACCGCTGCTATTATTCATTATAGTTTTGAAAACTGTAGACACAACAATTAGACTAGAGGAAGAAATAAATAAGGATAGGAAAGGAAGAAGTTAAGTTCTTGTTATTTTCAGCTGACACAATACAGAGAAGACTCTAAAAACTCCACCAAAAGACTTCTAAATTTAATGACCAAATTTGATAGCATAGCTGGATACAAAGTCAACACACAAAAATAAATAAATAACCTTCGTGTACATGAATTACAGATTCACTGAAATGGAAATTAAGGAAACAACTTTATAATAGCATCTAAAAATGAAATATCTAGGGGTCAATCTAACAGAGGAAGTAAAAATCTCTACTTTGAAAACTATAGTACTCTTAAAAAGGAGATCAAAGAGGATATCAGAAAATAGACATCCCTTGTTCATAAGTAGGAAGAACCAACATAGTGAAACTGACCATACTCCCAAAATTGTTAAACAGATTTAAGGCAATCCGAATCAAACTACCATTAGCCTACCTCACAGAAGTAGAGAAAATACTCCTAAAGTTGATCTGTAACCAGAAGAGATCTAGAATAGCAAAAGTAATCCTGGGCAACAAAGACAAGTCAGGAGGCATCACAATCCCTGACTTGAAATTATGCTACAAAGCTACTCTGCTAAAATCAGAACAGTACTGGCAGAAAAACCAGACCTAATGATAAGGGGAACAGGTTAAAGATGCAGACAGAACTCCAAACACACTCAGCGAACATTCTCATTATAAAAATACTCAGTAAACTTGGGAGAGTCTAAAACTTCCTCAGGTTAAAAAATAATGACTATTAAAAACCAATAGTATTGAGAAGTGGGCGGATCCTGAGAGCTGGGAGTCCGAGGGATCAGCGCTGCGCCTGGGCCACAGCTTGGCTCAATCCGCGTACAGCTGAGAGAGCGATTGCGGTGGGACGGACCCACCCAGCTCCTGAACCCGATCAGCTCGGAGGCGGCTGTAACCAGGATTTGCTGGAGGTGGGGGAGCAGAATAAACACAGAGAATGGGCTCCTGGGGCAGATTGTGCCAATCTGGGCAGCGGTCCGGGATCCCGCTCAGAGCCCCGCCCCCGCTGCCAGCGTCCAGCGAACTGTGGCAGCTGCATTCGGCGGCTCCTGTGAGAAAGCCGAGGAGGCCGAAAAGCGTGAGGGAGCGCCAGGATCTCCTGCCAGCACGGATCTCGGAACGGGAGAGCCTAGTGAACACCGCAGCAGGATTTCTGAGTCGGGAAGAAGCCCGATCCAGGGAGATACATCTGAACGGCATTCCTGTCTGCATGATCCCAGGGTGAGTTGATTGGGCGCCCTGACCGGTTTTTTCTGAGTCGGGAACAAGCTCCGCCCAGCAAGGGACATACAAGCAGCTTTACTGACTGCAGGATCCCCGGGTCAGAAGAGCTGGCTGGGCGCCCCAACAGAATTTGTGAGGCAGGGAGGAGCTCCACCCAGGGAGGAACACTTGAGTGGCCTGCCTGCAAGGTCCCTGGGGCGGCGAGCTGTTTATGCACCCCAGCCAGGTCTCAGGGTAGGGAGTAGAAGCGGAAATCTCAGCAGACAGCTTAAGGGACATTCTCCCAAAGAGAAAGAATCATTCGAGCAGCCTCTGCAGCAGACCTTTGCCTGCTGAACTGCCTGGGGAATTTATAGCTCCACATTTTGAATCTGATACCCAAAAATGCGAAAACAGAGGAACAAAACACAGTCTCAAAACTCAACCACACCCAGAGCAAGTTTTGAATGCGAGGATACAGGGGAACCAGGAAGCCACACACCTGCAAGTTATGAAATGATTGCATGCGAAATGAAACAACTCCAACAGGCCATAAAAGCGCTTAAAGCAGAAATAAGCCACATACCTGCAATGATCTCTCAGACAAAAAATGAGCTGAAAACAATGATGGAAGAAATGTTCCGTACACATGGAGAAGAAATAGACAAAAGACAAGAAGAAAATAAGAAACAAGTGGAAATGTTACAAGAGCAATTTAGGAATGAATTACCAAGAATGAAACAGGTCCAAAGACAACACCAGGATTTGAAAACATACACTGAAAGCTTGCAAAATCGCTTAACTGAAACGGAAGATAGAATTTCAGAACTTGAAGACAGCATGGCCGCTTATGAGTGTAAAAGGAAGAATCTCATGACATCATCAAAGATACAAGAAAAGTCAATCCAACAGCTCCAAGATGAGGCAAAACGTAACAATATTTGAGTTATAGGAGTGTGTGAAACAGCAGGAGACCTCACAAACGATAAAAAAGAATATTTGCTAAAATAATACCAGAAAATTTCCCAAACAAGGTAAAAGATACTGAAGTTCAGTTAATCGAGGCATATAGAACCCCAATGATCCATAACCCAAAGAAAAACACACACAGGCATATAATAGTCAAGATCCCAGATATCCAGCAAAAGAACACAATATTAAAAGCTGCTAGAGGAATGAAACAGATCACCTATAAAGGAAAGCCCATCAGAATCACAGCAGACTTCTCAACGGAAACCATGAAATCAAGAAGAGCTTGGAGAGAGGTATTACAGGTTCTGAGACAAAACAACTTCCAAAACACACTGAAGGATGCTGCAAAACTATCCCTCAAATTCAATGGAGAAATAAAATATATCCACGACAAAGAACAACTGAAGAACTTCATGAGTGCCAAACCAGCATTGCAAACAGCACTAAAAGATATTCTAGACAGAGAAAAAAGAGACCACAATTCCAAGACCAACATTAGAAATAACTCCCTAAACAGAACAAGCAAGTAAACAGTCAACAAATGAAGAAAAACATCAAATAAATAACATGACTAGAATAAGCCAACATATAACCATGATAACAATTAATGTAAATGGCCTCAACTCAAAAGTCAAAAGGAAATGATTTGAAGAGTGGATTAAGGAATACAATCCAACGATATGCTGTATACAGGAAACACATTTTACTCAAAAAGAAATCCACAGGTTGAAAGTTAAAGGTTGGAAAACAATTCTCCATGCAACAGGTCCCCAGAAAAAAGCAGGGGTAGCTATTATGTTTGCAAACAATGTGCACTTCAAACCAAAAACCATCAAAAGAGATAAAGAAGGCCACTATATACTAGATAGGGGAAAGCTGCAAGAGGAAGAGGTAACAATCCTAAACATTTATGCTCTAAACAATGGAGCACCTAACTTTACAAGTCAAACCTTGACAGACATAAAAAATCAAATAACTAATAACACTATTGTAATAGGGGACCTAAACACCCCTCTGACGTAAAGAGACAGGTCAACCGGAGAGAAACTCAACAAAGAAATAACAGACCTGCAGCAAATGTGTGAACAAATGGACTTAGTAGATGTATACAGAGTGTTCCACCCCACAAAAACAGAATGCACATTTTTCTCAGCTGCACATAGGTCTTTTTCTAACATAGACCACATTCTAGCCCATAGAGCATATCTACCTAAATGCAAAAGAATTGAAATTATCCCATGCATATTATCAGACCACAGTGCAATGAAATGGGAAATTAATGACAAAGAGAAATCCAAAAGCCCCATAAACACTTGGAAATTAGACAACAACCTCCTGAATAACCAATGGGGCACACAAGAAATTAAAGAAGAAATTTAAAAATACCTAAAAATAAATGAAAACGCAAGTACAACCTACAGGAATCTGTGGGATGGAATGAAAGCACTCCTCAGAGGGAAATTTATAGCAATGAACTCATATACAAAGAAAACAGAAAGAGAGCAAATAAATAACCTAATGATACACCTCAAACTCTTAGAAAAAGAGCAACAAGCCAAACAAAGAACCCAAAGAAGGGAGAAGATTATAAAACTCAGGGCAGAAATTAATGCAATTGAGATGAAGAAAACTCCACAAAAAATTACTGAATCAAAGAGTTGGTTCTTCGAAAGAATAAATAAAATTGATAAACCCCTAGCCAACCTTATCAAAAAAGGAAGGGAAAGATCTCAAATTCATGCAATAAGGAATAAAAAAGATGAAGTCACTACAGATCCAAAGAAATACAAAAGATCATTAATACCTACTTTGAAAATCTGTATTCCCATAGGATGGAAAATAGAGAAGAAATGGACAGATTCCTAGAAAGGTACAAATTGCCAAAATTGAATCAGGAAGACGTAAAAATCCTGAACAACCCAATATCAATTAATGAGATTGAAAACGTCATTAAAAACTTACCCACAAAGAAAAGCCTAGGCCCTGATGGATTCACAGCAGAATTCTATAAAACATTTAGAGAAGATATAATGCCAACACTCCTCAAACTCTTCAATGAAATCAAAAAGGAAGCAACTCTCCCCAACACATTTCTGGAGGCAAGTATAATACTGATACCAAAACCAGAGAGGGACCTAGCCAAGACAGGGAGCTACAGGCCAATCTCTCTAATGAACATAGATGCAAAGATACTCAACAAAATACTCGCAAATAGATTACAGCGAATCATAAGGAAAATTATACACCACGACCAGGTAGGATTCGTTCCATGAATGAAGGGATGGTTCAATATCTGCAAATCAATTAATGTAATACACTATATTAATACAGTCAAAGACAAAAACCACATGATCATCTCAATAGATGCAGAGAAGGCTTTCAATAAATCCAACATGCATTCATGTTAACAACCTTGGAAAAAATAGGAATAGATGGCCTCTACCTCAATCTGATCAAAGCCATCTATAACAAACCAACAGCCAACATCATACTAAATGGACATAAACTGAAAACCTTCACTTTAAAGTCAGAAACAACACAAGGATGTCCATTGCCACCACTCCTATTCAACATAGTTCTGGAAGCACTAACCACAGCAATCAGACAAGAGAGAGAAATAAAAGGAATAAGGATAGGAAAGGAAGAAGTTAAACTATCACTATTTGCAGATCACATGATACTATACATGGAGGACCCCAAAAACTCCACAAGAAAACTCCTGGAATTAATTGACAAATTCGGCAGCGTAGCCGGATACAAAGTCAACACCCAAAATTCAATAGCATTTCTGTACACGAACAACAAACACACTGAGAGAGAAATTGAGGAAACCATACCCTTTACAATAGCAACCAAGAAATTGAAATACTTAGGAATCAATCTAACAAAGAATGTGAAAGATTTATTCAGTGAAAATGACAGTACTCTGAAAAAGGAGATCGAAGAGGATTTCAATAAATGGAAAAATATACCCTGCTCATGGTTAGGAAGAACTAACATTGTAAAAATGGCCATACTACCAAAACTGCTCCACAGATTCAGTGCAATTCCCATTAAAGTACCATCAGCATACCTCACAGATCTAGAAAAAATGTGCCTCAAATTCATCTGGGACCAGAAGAGACCCAGAATAGCAAAAGCAATCCTGGGCAATAAGGACAAGTCAGGTGGAATGACAGTCCATGACCTGAAATTATACTGCAAAGCTACTGTAATAAAATCAACCTGGTACTGGCTAAAAAACAGACCTGAGGATCGACGGAACAGACTGGAACATGCAACAATAACGAAAGACCCACTGAGCTACCTAATATTTGACAAAGGGGTCAACCAAACTCACAGGAATGAAGAAGGCCTGTTTAATAAATGGTGCTGGAAAAACTGGCTTGCCTCTTGCCAAAAACTGAACATAGACCCAAGTCTATCACCATGCACCAAACTCAGGTCAAAATGCATCACAGACCTCAACATTAAAACAGAAACTCTAAATCTATTGGAAGAGAAAGTAGGTAAAAATCTTGAAGACATAGGAGTAGGCAGAGAGTTCATGAATAAAAATGAAACTGCAAGGGAAACACTTCAAAGAATCAATAATTGGGACCGCATCCTACTGAAAAGTTTTTGTACATCTAAAGAAATCACCAGCAAAGTAAAAAGAAAACCCACAAATTGGGAAAAAAATCCTAGCTGGCTGTCCCTCAGACAAAGGACTGCTCTCTAGAACATACATAGAATTAAAAGACATGTACCTGTCCAAATTCAAAGACCCAATCCAGAAATGGGCATCTGAGATGAATACACAATTCTCAGACAAAGAAATACAAATGGCAAATAAATATATGAGAAAATGTTCCACATCCTTAGTCATTCGAGAAATGCAAATGAAAACAACATCGAGATTTCATCTCACCACAGTAAGACTGGCCAGTATGAAAAAGTCATCCAATAACAAATGCTGGCGAGGCCGTGGAGAAATAGGGACTCTATTACACTGCTGGTGGGAATGCAGACTGGTGCTACCACTGTGGAGAGCAGTTTGGAGATTTCTCAGGAAACTAGGTCTAGAGGTTCCATTAAAACCAGCTATTCCTCTTCTTGGTATTTTCCTAGAAGATCTGAAAACATCGTATCACTCTGATATA
Source organism: Dinomys branickii (assembly GCA_004027595.1). NCBI lineage: Eukaryota > Metazoa > Chordata > Mammalia > Rodentia > Dinomyidae > Dinomys > Dinomys branickii. Next base: position 4,562 of record PVLD010035810.1, on the reverse strand, counting down.
TGTGCACCCATGTTTATAGCAGCGCAATTTGTAATAGCTAAAATGTGGTATCAACCCAAGTGTCCATCCACAGAAGACTGGATTAAAAAATTGTGGCATTTTTATATGATGGAATATTATTCAGCTATAAAGAAAGACAGTTTGGGGTACTTTCTAGGCAAGTGGTCAAAACTGGAGTCCATACTCGTAAGTGAAATAAATCAGTGGTACATGTGCAGGCAACGTATTGTATCACAGGTGTAAGAACCTGAGGGTGGGAATATAAACTAAGAGACATGAAGGAAATCTGTTCAAAAAGAAAGAACAGATGGGACGAGGGAAAGGAGAAAAGAAAGAGGCAAAAATGTATATATATATATATATATATATATATGTGTGTGTATATACATATATGCAGGAGGGCTAACATGGTTCTACTATTGTATTATATCACTTAATGCTAAGGAATAATTGATGACGGGTTATTCAATCAATCTTGTATGTCTGTATGTGTTATCCTGAGCACACACTTCAAAGTTATCAATATGCAAAGCAGCAACTATTGTTGGGATTTTTTTTTGTATTTGGGTTTTTGTTTTTTGTGTTTTTCCTTTGTTGAGATTATTAACTGTCTGATCAATTTTGCATGTCTGTATCTGTGTTCATGTATATACACTTCAAAGATATCAATAGGTAAAGCAACAACCATTGTTGAGTCCATGTCACCTCGTCTGTAAATCAGTTTTGATTGTACTATTTTTTATGCTAATTTGTATCTGTTTGTTAATATGTTTTTCTGCTTTTATTTTTTTTTAATTAAATAAAAAAGGAAAGACAGTTTTGGGCACTTTGTAGGCAAGTGGTCAAAACTGGAGTCCATACTCATAAGTGAAATAAATCAGTGGTACATGTGCAGGCAACGTATTGTATCACTGGTGTAAGAACCTGAGGGTGGGAATATAAACTAAGAGACATGAAGGAAATCTGTTCAAAAACAAAGAACACATGGGACGAGGGAAAGGAGAAAAGAAAGAGGCAAAAATGTATGTATGTATATATGTATATACATATGTGCAGGAGGGCTAACATGGTTCTACTATTGTATTATATCACTTAATGCTAAGGAATAATTGATGACGGGTTATTCTATCAATCTTGTATGTGTGTATGTGTTATCCTGAACACACACTTCGAAGATATCAATATGCAAAGCAGCAACTATTATTGGTTTTTTGTTTATTTTTTTTGTCTTTGGTTTTTTGTTTTTTGTGTTTTTTCTGTTGTTGAGATGATTCATTGTCTGACCAATTTTGCATGTCTGTATCTGTGTTCATGTATATACACTTCAAAGATATCAATAGGTAAAGCAACAACCATTGTTGATTCCATGTCACCTTGTCTGTAAATCAGTTTTGATTGTACTATTTCTTATGCTAATTTGTGTCTGTATGTTAATATGTTTTTGTGCTTTTATTTTTTAAAATAAGGAAAGAATAAAGGAAGAAAACATATTAACCACAGACATCCATTTACAAAATAGCATAAGAACAATACAAACAATACAGAGCTACAAAGTGGTAGGAAATTAACAATGGTAGTTGTATTACTATTGATATGAAAGTATGTCATTACAGCTGTGATTGACATTTTTCTCATAATAAATGTTCTCAGGACATTTTATAGCTTGTTGGAAGTACAAAGGGAGAGGAAAACTGTTTGAACTTTACAGAGCTTTGCTATCAGTAAACCTTTCCTGGTTGAATATTATTCTCTTCTTATTCCATTAAGTCAAAATACAAATCAGCACATACTATTTCCAATATTTTGAAATGTAATGTTATTTTTAAAAGTACTTTGGGTGCCCCTCCCCAGCCCCGACGGGTGGGCGGGCTGTCCTGAGGAGGTAAGGAGGGAAGGACTGGGCCAGGCGGGGCGGCAATGCGGAACTTCTGCGCGGCCCCCAACTGCACGCGGAAGAGCACTCAGTCCGACCTGGCCTTCTTCGGGTTTCCACGGGATCCGACCAGATGCCAGAAGTGGGTGGAGAATTGTAGAAGAGCAGACTTAGAAGATAAAACACCTGATCAACGAAATAAACATTATCAATTGTGTGCCAAACAGTTTGAGACCTCTACGATCTGCAGGACTATACATTTTGCAGTGGCTTCAGAAAACTAAAGAATGATTGGGTTCTTTTATTTCTCAAAATTAACTGAAGCAGATACTTGTCATTGGGAGAGTCCTTATAGGGCTGGTCTTGGAGATAATGCAATACCAACAATATTTGATCCTGCCAGTCATTGGAACAATCCACATAGTAAACACAGAAAACAAATAAAAGAGTTGAGTGAAGATGAAATCAGGACACTGAAACAGAAAAGAACTGACCAAACTTCCAAACAGGAGCAGAAACATAAAGAAACAAACAATAGCAATGCTCAGAATCCCGGCACAGAAGAAGTGTGCATTGAGCAGGATGAAGACATTTTACCTTTAACTCATAGAGAAGGAAAACAAAGAATACTTAAAATCTCTATTTGAAATTTTGATTCTTATGGGAAAAGAACTTGGATGGGCATGAGACTGACGAAATTCCAGATGGTCTCTTTACCCCTGATAACCTTCAAGTATCGCTAGAGTGTTGGATAAATTCTGGTAAAGAGGTTCTGAGAAAGCGCTTTGAGACTACGGCTGTTAACACTGTTCTGTTCAAAAACATAGCAGAAACAGATGCTGGAGATCTGTGAGAGCTGTATTCGGAAAGAAACCCTCAGGCAAGTGAGAGCCTCACACTTCTTTTCCACCATTACTGATGATGTGGTGGACATAGTAGGGAAAGAACACTCACCTGTCTTGGTGAGGTTTGTGGATGAATCTCATAACCTAAGAGAAGAGTTTGTGGGCTTCTTGCCTTATGAAACTGATGCAGAAATTTTGTCTGTTCAATTTCACACTACAATAACTGAGAAGTGGGACTAAATCTGGAGTATTGCCACGGCCAGGCTTATACTGCGTCTAGTGGATTTTCTTCTAAAATGAAAATTGTTGCTTCTAGAATTTTAGAGAAATATCCCCAAGCTATCTACACACTCTGGTCATCCTGTGCCTTAAACATGTGGTTGGAGGATGATGGGAAGATGGCGACCAGGTGAGCAGCAAGGGAGCGATCCTCCTTAATAAACACCACCAGCTCGAGACAGACTTGGCGAGCGTGAATGCCGGGACCTCGGCTGGGAAGTTCAAACTGGGCGTATTTCTCTGAGATGCCGGCGGAGATGCGGTAGGGCGGACCAGGCTGCCGTGGCAAGATGTGGGAAAGCCCCAGACGCTGGGAGCCAGGGACGATCCGCGCGGGGAGGAAGCTTGGCTCAGTCCAAGCGCCCTGGGAGCACAGCCAGCTCGGTCCCTCCCGCCTCCCGAGCCGGTGCAGCTTTCCAGCGACTCCCGACAGAGATCGGCCTTTTGGTGGCGGCGGCGCCCAGCAGTCCCACATTTCGCGCGTATCGGGCGGGCCGCGCAGAAAGCCCCAAACGTTGGGAGCCAGAGTGGCTCCGCGCGGGGAGGAAGATTGGCTGGGTCCGAACTCCTTGGGAGCGCAGCCAGCTCGGTCCCTCCCGACTCCCAAGCCGGTGCAGCCATCCGGGGACTCCCGACAGAGATGGGCTTGTTAGCAGCGGAGACGCCCGGCAGTACCACGTTTCACGCGTATTAGGCAGGCCGCAAGGAGGGCCCCAAACGCTGGGAGACAGAGACGCTCAGCGCGGGGAGGAAGATTGGCTGGGTCCGAACGCCGTGAGAACACAGACAGCTCAGTCCCTCCCGCCTGCCGAGCCGGCGCAGCTCTCCGGCGACTCCCGACAGAGATCGGCTTTTTGGCGGCGGCAACACCCAGCAGTCCTACATTTCGCGCGCATCGGGCGGGCCGCGCAGAAAGCCCCAAAGGATAGACTGGCACCTTGGAACCTTCCTGCCTGCAGGGACTCCAAAAACTGGTGAGATATCGGTGCTCATGACCAGATCACCGAGTGGGGGAGGAGATCCATCCCTATACCTGCAGGGAACCCTGGGAGGGCGGGGGAGCGGTCTTACACACCTCACCCAGGTCACTAGGTAGGGAGTATCTAACCAATATCTCTACAGCCTTTTAAGCGGAACTCTCAGCAGAAAGCTTAAGGGACATTCCCCCAAAGAAAAGTCATTGCAGCAACCTCTGCAGCAGACCTTTGCCTGCTGAACTGACTGGGGAATCTACTGCTCAATATTTTGAATCAGATACCCAAAAAAAAGGGAAGACAGAAGAACAAATCTCAGCAGAAAGCTTAAGGGATATTCTCCCAAAGAGAAGGAATCATTTGAGCAGCCTTTGCAGCAGACCTCCGCCTGGTGAACTGCCTTTGGAATTTATAGCTCCACATTTTGAATCTGATACCCAAAAATGGGAAAACAGAGGAGCAAAACGCAGTCTCAAAACTCAACCCCACCCAGAAAAAGTTTTGAAGAGGAAGAAACAAGGGAACCAGGAAGCCTCATAACTTCAAGATATGAAACGATTGCATCCGAAATTAAACAACTCCAACAGGCCA
>PVLD010035809.1:0-11481 GCA_004027595.1 Dinomys branickii | reverse complement strand
TTCCCCCTAATCTAACAGTTTAAGGTGGGGCCTAAATACATTAAAGTGACACAATAGGCAAGAACCACCACCAGACAATAACCAATTATAAGTATGCTTACCTGGGGCAATCTCTCTTCACTTCTGATTTGTTGTCCTCCCTGCCTCCCTCCCTCCCTCCCTCCTTCCTTAAATGAGGCTACAAATCCAACCCTAGGCTCTCAGTGTAGTAGGCAAGTGCTCTACCACTGAACTACATCCCCAGCCCCTTAGGAACTTACCTGTTTAGACAACTAAATAGGCAGAATAAGGTAAACACCCAGAGAGAAAAGAACTATGGTGCTGTGAAAAGTTCTAGAATAGGCTTCCTTGCCATCTGGCACTTACAGGCAAAACTCCAGCCTGAATTCACTGATACTCTATTAACCAGGTATACAAGCTTCGCTCAGGTTCCCTGTAAGTCTTAATCTGAACATCTGCTATCACCAAGCACTCCACAGCCTCCAAATTTTCCACTGTACCCTCAGCCAGTAAGGTTGGCCCTTCCTCTTCCTTCTTTAAGAAGAAAGCCCCTTTCCTTCTTTAAGGCCTGGTTTGAATGTCACCTCTTTAACTGTCCTTACTTGGATCCTCAAAGAACTAGAAATTATGCTTCCTCTATATTCCTTTACTTATAGCACTTAAAGTATTCTATCATTATCAGTTTACCTGTTGTGCAGTGCCCCTACAGACCGAGAAATCCTATGACATCTAAGTATCCTCAACCAGTACAGCAACCCAAAGTGTGTCAAGCAGTACTTACGCACTTTACGTAAACCGTGTATGCCTATGTTTGTCATTGCAATAAACCTGCAAATGAAGTAGAAATTGTCATCATCTCAATTTTACAGATGAGGAAAAATAAACATTAAGTAATGTGCCCAGAAGCAAAGCTTGTAAGGAATGGCTCTCCTGGGAAGAGCAGCGTTCTGAACGCCCCTCAGTATCATCCTCTGTAAAATGGGCATGCTCAAATACCTAACTTTTATTTACACTGTTGCCAGGCTTAAACAAAAGGAAACATTTGAGAAAGATTTATGGGTTTTCTCATTTACTACATTTCTTCCCTCTTCCACCTAAACTCAAAACCAGAGCCTAGTCTATCTTGTTTGTTGCTACATTCCCAGAGCCTAGGGGTACTTTTTACTTATGAGATTGTTTAATAAATATTAAACGAATAGAATGCAAAATGCCTGGCACTTTAGAAAGAAGGAAAGAGGGAAGGAAGGAGAGAAAAAGAGTGTGAGAGAAGTTGGCTGTTATTGTTATTGTAATGAAAAACAATTAAAATTTTATTGTTCTTACTAAGCAATGCCACCCCTCCTCCCAAGAATCTCAAAATTTTAGATGCAACACAAGACAGATCCTGGAATGTGGAGATGAAAGTAAAAACGATCGACCCCCAGAGCAGGACTAACAGACGAGAAAATAAAATCCTAAGCAAATGCACGACCCAAGCCCAATTTCGGACTCTTCCGAGTAAGGTCCACAAAGAAAACTAAACCGCGAACACAATGACAGTTTTCATGCCTGTGTACATGCCAAGGTCTGTACCTCGCGTTGCGCGGACCTCACTATGCCCAGCAGCTCTAGTGCACTGCAGGGCACTCTTCACAGCCCCATTTTTCAGACGCGGTAACTGAGACTCGGGGAGAGCCAAGGTCACAGACATCGTTGGGGCAGCCGGGCGGCGAAGCCAGGGTCCTTGGGGCGCCACCCGCGGAGGCCTAACACCTCCCACGTGTCCCTCCAACGCGGGGTTGTGTACTGCGTGTTTCTCCGAGCCGGACTTCGGGCCCCAGCCCGAGAACAAAACAATACTTGTCCGCGGCGCGTCAGTGGACGCGCGCCCGGCCTGGGCTCCGAGGCCGTGGTCCCCACAGCTTCTGCACACTGCGAGCCGCGGGCTCTCTGGAGCCTCTGGAAGCGGCCGGGTGGCCTCGGGGGCGGCAAGGCCTGGACCGCCGCATGACCTTGGATCCGCTCTGCCCGGGCCTCAGGATCCCCATCCCGGCCTCGCACCCTGGCAGGGTGGGGGACCCCCTCAGGAGCCTCGAGGCACGCGATGGCGCCGCAGGCCCCTCACACGCCCCCTACGGCCGCCCGCCTTCCCGCCCCGCTTACGCTGGAAGGCGGCCGCTCCAGGGACGCCCACCATCGCAGAGCGTCGCCCGCCGTGCACCGCCCGCCTCGGCCCTCGGCCCGAGTTCCTCGCAGGCGCCGCCGCGGGAACTGCAGACCACCACTCGGAAACACCAGCGCCGCTGTTGCGTTTGCCACTGCCGTTAGGCCGCGCGCTGCCCCGCCCCCCGCCCCGCCCCACCCTCTGGACACGCCCCCGCCGCGCGCTCTCGCCCGCCTGACCAACGCACGCGGAAGCCCAGCCCCAAGACCAGCTCCCGATAAAACCCCGCCCCATGACCTGACCCGCCCCTTCCGCGCGAACCTATCGTCGTATCCCGGAGCACTCTGCCTATCAGACCCGCCCCCCCTGCGTCACGCGCTCGCGTCCAGAGTACGGCGGGTCTTTTAGACCTGGACTTCCGGATGAGGCACGGAGTGGGACTCAGATGCGGGTGCGGAGCTTGGGGGCGGGCCTTAGGGCGAGGGCAGACTGCCTTACCTGAGTTTTCCAGGTAGAGTACTGATCGCTTTTATGTGACACTGTGGGGAAACTGCTTTCTCTCTTTGGCCTAGCTTTCTAAATGTCTAAAATATCATTATAATATTAGTAACTGTTAGCCATCGTTATTTTGTTTTTGAGATGGGAGTCTCACTATGATGCCCAGGCTAGTCTCTCATACGTGGGCCTAAATGATCCTCTTGCCTCAGCCGCTAGAGTAGTAGAATCCACAGGTGGGCGGCAGCTGTCATTATTGAGATGTTTATCTCGTTGGGTGCTGTTCTTATACACTCTGTGTAATCATCACGAGCATGTGCAACGCCCTGATTCAATCCCCAGTACCAGTTTAAGAAAGTAACGTAATTCACCCAGGTATCTTGTGCACCTCACTGTGCTTCTCTACATCCAGATCTGACAAACTCCAAACCCTATAGGAGTGTGATCAAGAAATTCACTAAAGACAAAACTGCAAGAGAAAAAAATCCACCACCTTCAAAGGAAATGATTGAACAGAAGCAAGAAACAGAATCATAATGAGGCGTGTCCCACCAATATGTGCCCTTGCATTTCACAAACACTACGTTCCGTTTTTTCTTTTTACTTTTTTTTTGGCACTCGGAAGGGAACCCAGTACCTTGCACTTGCCAGGCAGGCGCTTGTGCCTCTGAGCGATATCCCCGGCCCACTACAGTCTTAATTGTACTTATTTTAGCTGTTCAACTTTTCCCACATCAAAGAGTAGAGAACTGTTGTACCACCTGCCTACCTGGCTGTCTGGGAAGGAAAAGAATTTAGACTTTAGTAAGGAAGAAGCTGGGTGGGATGAAGGTAAAATCTATGGTATAATCCAAGCTGGTCCAATCCAAAAGGTCCTGCAGCTTTAAATCAGAGTTGCCTTTTGTTACTGTTTAAAATGATTTTAGGAGCTGGGCGTGGTGGCACACACCTGTAATCCCAGCACTCAGGAGGCTGAGGCAGAAGGGTTGTTGGGAACTCGAGGCCAACCTGGGCTACAAAGTAAGCTCAAGGCCAGCGTAAACTGCATAGAGAGGCTCTGTCTCAAAAAGACAAGTAAATACATAAATACATAAATAAAATGATTTTAGGGCAGGGGATATAGCTCAGCATCACAGCATCTGCGTCACAATCGCAAGATCCTAAGTTCAATTCCCAGTACCATAAATGAATAAATGAATGGATGAATGGATTTTAATTTGCCAGGTATGGTAGCCCATGCCTGTGATCCCAACACTTAGGAGGGAGGCTGAGGCAGGGGGATCACCCCAACTTTGAGGCTAGCTTTGGCTACACAATGAGTTGTAGCCCAGCCTGAGCTACATAGCGAGTGAGACCTTGTCTCAAAAAAAAAAAAAAAAAGATTTTAGTTATTGGAATGGGCTTTTTTTTTTTTTTGTCTTTTTGAGACAGCATCTCACTGTGCATTTCAGGCTGGCCTTGAACTCATTTTGTAGGCCAGGCTAGCCTCAAACTTTCAACAGTCCTCCTGCCTCAGCCTCCCGAGTGCTGGGATTATAGTTGTGTGCCACCACACCCAGTTTGGAGGATAATTTTTAATATACAAAGAAAAAGTTTAAAAGCCTAAAAAATGTATTGAGATGTATCTTACGTACAACAAAGTACATCAATGTAAAGGCTATAATTTGATGAGTTGTTTTTCTGTCTTTTTTATTTTCCTTTCTATACCTGGGATTTAACCCTGGGCCTTTACACTGAGCCACATATCCAATCCTTTTTTATTTTCATTCATTTATTTACTTTTTTTGAGACAGGATCTTGCTGAGTCACTAACTTGCTTAAGCTGGACTCAAATTTGAGATCCTCCTGCCTCAGTCTCCCAGGATACCAGGATTACACTCCATCCACACCCAGCTATTTGCTGAGTTTTAAAAGCTGTATATACCTGTAAAGTCACCAGTGCTATCAAGATCCAGAACTTTTTCATCCCCCCTGTAAGAGTCTTCCTGCTTCTCTGTAATCCACCCTTCCATCTGCACCTGGACCCAAGGAACCACTGGTCTGCTTTGGGTTGCTATGTGAGTTTATGTTTTCTAGAATCACAGGGAAATGGACACATGTGGCACATAGGGTTGCATCCGGATTTGTGTGTATGTGTGAGTGTGTTTTGAGACAAGTAGCATAAGCTATCCTCAAACTCACAACACTCCTCCTGCTTCAGCCTCCTGAGTGCTGGAATTACAGGCTTGCAAACCTTACCTGGCTGTGTCTAGCTTCTTGCATCTAGCATAATGGTTCTGAAATTCATCTGTGTTGTGCACATCAGGAATTTACCTTCTGTTTTATGGCTAGGGAGTATTTCTGTGGTCAAATGATGTGCTCAAAAATGTAGGGAATTTAAACATGTTTTAAAATTTTCTCATAGTGAAAGACACATTACCATTAACTCCCCCCAAAATACTTACCCACAATTCGAACATACTTACTCCATTATTCTTGCCTCCTTCTGTAGCAATTGTGAAGATCTTTTTTAGTGTCTTTCCTTGAATGATCATGGCTGCCTCTTTGTTCAGCATTGATTCAACTCACTAAACGACCCTCTCATTTCATAGCCATTTTGACTTTGAAGAGCCAGAAGTTGGGGCTGGGGATATAGCTCAGTTGAATAAGCGCCTGCCTAGCAAGCACAAGGTCCTGAGTTCGATCCCCAGTACCACCAAAAAAAAAAAAAAAAAAGCCAGAAGTCACACAATGTCAAATTTGGTCCATAAGGAGGACGAGAAGCCAGACAGGGAAGTGCACACCTCCAATCTCAGCACTCAGAAGCTGAGGGAGGACTCCTGTGAGCTGAAAGCCATCCTGAGCTACATAGTGAGTTCAAAGCTAGCCTGGGCTACATAGTGAAAGTTCATGGCCAGTATGAACTACATAGCAAACTCTGTCTCAAAAAAAAACAAAAAAACCCGAAAACAACAACCAAGTTGGATGAGGACACCCAACATAATGTTTGCCTGTTTGTTTGCAACAGGATCTTACTTTGTCATTCAGGCTCTTCTTGAACTCACTGTGTATTCCAGCCTTGCCTCAAATTTGCAGTGATTCTCCAGCCTCAGCCTCCCAAGTGCTAGGATTACAGGTGTGCACCTGTAATGTTTTTATTTGACAGAAATTGCCATACCAGAGTGATATGTGACACAAGCCATGACGGAGGATGAGACCATTTGCTATTTCTCAGGCCATTTACTATATGCTTAGTTTCTTAAATGCTCTGATAAACACTTACAATATTCAGAGTTCACTGTAGTGTTTGTGGTACAAACTCAAGTCTCAGTATTCCATAAAGGTAGAGCTGGGGATATAGCTCAGTGGCACAAGTGCCTATCTAGCAAGTGCAAGGTCCTGAGTTTGATTCCCAGTACCAAAAAAAAAAATATTCCATAAAGGTCAAAAACACAATCCAGTGATGTTGGATCTTGATTGATACGTGTTTTTTTCCTCAGGAGGAGAATTGGGTGCTTTCCTTTGAGAACTCTGAACCTTGGTCTCAGGATCATAACCAGAGCCAAGTTTCATCTCCCATGATGCTTCTGTTGTTGTTTTGAGACAGGGTCTTGATTTGTAGTCCAGCCTGGCTTTGTTTTTTGTTTTATTGACTTCTTTATTTTGAGACAGGGTCTTCCTATGCTGTTCAGGCTAGCCTTAAGCTCACTTTGTAGCCCAGGCTGGTTTCAAACTCACAAGGATCCTCCTGTCTCAACCTCGCAAGTGCTGGGATTACAGGTGTGCGCCACCACACCTGACCTTCAGCCTGGCTTTGAACCCACTGTATAACCCAGATTCTCCTGAAAGTCATGGCAATCCTTCTGCCTCAGCCCGCTGAGTGCTGGGATTATAGGCAAGTGCCACCACACCCAGCTCCATGATGAAATTTCTTAAAAAGCTGGAACTGAGGCAGTACAATTGCACAACTCATGAAATTGACAGAATTTTACATTATTGTGTTTGTGATCCATGATTTATGGCACACTTTAAGCCATACCTTTTCTCAGTGGTAACAATCAACTGACTACACCCAATAAAGAGATACTTGTTACACATTGTTATGTGCTATTTCTCATACTGAAGATCCCTACCTTTCCATTGGATAGTACTCAGCAGCCGCAGTCACCATATTTTTTTTAATTACTCTGTGAATGCTGCACATTCTACTGGTTTTTTGTTTGTTTGGTTGGTTGGTCTTTTGAGACAGGGTCTCACTGTGTGCTTTAGGCTGATTTTGAACTCACTACATACATGGCTTCAAACTCTTGGAAATCCTCCTGCCTCTGCCTGTTGGGATTATAGATACGTGCTACCACCCCTGGCCTTCTCGTGTTTGGGAGGGTGTGTGCTTCTTTGTTTGAGACATGGTCTCTCTATGTAGTTCTTTTTTTTTTTTTGGCGGTACTCGGGATCGAACTCAGGACCCTGCGCTTGCTAGGCAGGCGCTTATTCGACTGAGCTATATCCCCAGCCCCTCTCTATGTAGTTCATGCTGGCCTTGAAGTCACTGTGTGGCCAAGGCAATCCTCTTGTCTCAGCACCGCTCCCAAATGCTGGAATTACAGGCATGGGTCGCCATACCTGGTGGTCTTCTGCTGTTTGTTTTGTTTTAAACAGAAAAAAGTAAAAATAGCAAATAGTTTCAAAACAGGCTAGTTGGAGAGTAACAGTAATTAGTACATTGCATATTGTTATATTCATAGTAGTTGTTCAGAGTACAAGATGTAGGCATGAACACCTGGCTTGGTGGCACATACCTGTAATTCCAGCACTTGGGAGGCTGAGGTAGGAGGATTGCCATGAGTTCAAGGCCAGCCTGGTCTATAGAGTTCAAGATAAGCCTGAACTACATAGTGTGACCCTCTCTCAAAAAAAAAAAAAATTAAAAATAGTATTAGCACAAAACTTTCTTTTCAATGAACTAAAAGAAATGGCCTTCTACTGTTTTTGGAAGTAAACTTTTCTCGCTGAGGAGCTGGACAGTCCCAGTTTCAAAGATACAGCTTTTTCAAGTTCTATTGGGTTTCAAATATAAAGATAAATCGTTTTTGTGTAGCACATGAATTCCTCCCAATGAGTATGCTCACCTTCCAATCATAAGAAAATGAATTCTAATAATTTAACTCATTGTCTTTTCTATGTATATATTGTTCTTGCTTATTTCATAGGTGGGTATGTGTTTGGAGGTGGGAATAGAACATCTGGGGACAGGTCACAACCACAAAGCATCAGCTAAGAGTCTTCGGTCAGGGACACTAACAGTTTAGAGTCAGGGATAAATGCCCAGGTAGTACATCCTTGTAATCTAAGCTCTGGGGAGACTGAGGAAGTAATATCACAAGTTGGAAGCCAGCTAAGGCAATTTAGTAAGACCTTATCTCAAAATAAAAAATATTTATTTGTTTATTTATTTATTTGTTTATTTATTTATACTGGGAATCAAACTCAGGACCTTGAGCTTGCCAAGTAGGCACTGTGCCACTGAGCTATCTCCCCAGCCTGAAAATAAAAAATAAAAGGGCTGGCGGTATAGCTCCCGTGGTAGAGCACCCTTGGGTTCTAGGGTTCTATCTCTAGACAGACAGACAGACAGACAGACACACACACACACACACACACACACACACACACACACACACGAGTCAGGGACAATGTGGACACGTTATTACCTGAAGTTAAGAGATATAACTCAGTAGTATAGGGCTGGTCTAGCATGTGCCAGGCCCAAGGATACAGCTTAGCAGCACAAGTACCTGCCTGGCAAGCACAAGGTCCTGAGTTCAATTTCTGGTACAAAAAAAAAATTTTGATTTTAGTTTTGTCACACGTCACACCTTCATTTTCTTTTTTCTTTTTCTTTTTTTGGTACCAGGAATCAAACTCAGGACCTTGCGCTCACCAGGCAGGCACTTATGCCACTGAGCTATATCCCTGGCTGGCACACCTTCATTTTCCACCCAAAGAAACAGGTTAAGACATGCTACAAAACTCCCTTGAGTCCAAAGTTGAAATCAAATTTAATTTTGACTTTTTTTTTTTTCAAAGTGCTAGGGATCTAACCAAAGCCTCCCACATGCCAGGCAACTGTCCACCCTGAGCTGCACCCCCAATCTCTGCCATTTTTTTCACAATTTACTACAAGAAATGTACGTTCACAGCCTGGGGATGTTTCCAATGGCAGAGCCTTTGCCTAGCATCCAGGAGGCCCTGGGTCAGCCCCCACACACACCAAAATAATAATAATAATAAATAAAAATTGTAGGCTTAAGCCTAAAGAAATTGCTTGAAGCCCTGACTATTTTTTGTCCCAACCAAGTGAATATTTTTCTTTATCTAGTGACAAGAAGGTAAAGAAGGGTGGTGGGGAGAGGTGCATGCTGCCTGCCATCTGCCTTGGCGGTGCCCTTTCCACTAATGAAGGATAAACATGAGGTCGAGCCAGATGACAGTTAGTGAGGGGAAGCAGTTTAAGGTGTGTGGCTCTTGTTGGGTAAACAGGCGGCAGAAGGACCTCTGGTACTTTAGGCAGCTGAGCTCTGTGCCAGAGAAGTACTTGCCCTGGCCGCAACTTTTCTAATAGGCAAGACCTTTTTGCCAAAGTTGGCTGAAAAGCCCAAGAGCTCCCTGAGGAAGAGATGAACAAGCTGAGTCTCTTGGCCATGAGTTAAATTATTAAAATTCATTTTCTTACGATTGGAAGGAAGGTGAGCATGCTCACCGTGAGGAATTCATGCACTACCCAGGAAGATTAGGAAGAAAATAAAGCTATTGTGGCTTTCCTCATGGTAGCCTCCCCGCATCCTCCAGGGTGCACTTTTATCCTGCCTTTTCCTTTTTCACTCAGAGCCAGTTTCTCCCTCCCTCTTCACTTTTAGTTTTTTCAAATAAACTTTGCTACTGTTACAAAAGAAAAAGAACACTCATTCCTTACCATGAGGTGTCAATTATTGTCACTATTTTACTATTTATTACAAATCTTTTTCTATATGTAGACAAATTTACATAATGAAAATCATCATACTGTAAATCCATTTTTGCTTCCTCTTCCCTCACTAACCTCTGCACTAGGAATTGAACTCAGGGGATTGTGCATGCTAGGCAAGTCTTCTACTGTGGAGCTGTATTCCCAGCCATTTTCTTTATTCTGAATTTGTGATTCTCTTGCTTCAGCCTCCTGGATGTTGCATCCTGCCTTTTTACTTTTTAATTTAAAAAAAATTTTTTTTAATCTATGATGCCTAGGCTGGTCAAATTTCTGGATTTATGATATACTGCCTCAGTCTCTAGCTAGTTCATTCTGTCTGTTTATAAGTCTCTTATAGGTCAGGTGTAGTGATACATACCCATAATCCCAGCACTCGGAAGGCTGATACAGGAGGATCGTTGTGAGTTCTAAACCAGCCTGGGCTACAAAGTGAGCTCAAGGCAGCCTGAACTGTATAGAGAAAGACTCTGTCTTTAAAAAAAGAAAAAAAAAAACTACTTTTGTTACATAGAATCTGATACGGTGATTATCAGAACTGCTTCTTTCCTTCTCTTCCTTTTTCCCTGCCTTCTTTTCTTCTTTCTTGTGCTGTGGATTGAACCAGCTAAGCATACGCTACTGTACTATAGCCTCAGACTTTTTTTGTTTATATTTTAATTTTTTCGAGGTACTGGAGGTTGAACCCAGGACCTTGTGAATGTTAGACAAATGTTCTAACCCCGAATTATATCTTCAGCCCTGTTTTATATTATTTTGAGACAGGACCTCACCAAGTTGCCCAGGCTGGGCTTGAAATGCACCCAGATACTCATCCCTTTTAATAGATGACAAAGCTGAGGGTCAAGCCAGGAGTGATTGTGCAGCCTGCGATCTCAGCACACTGGGAGACAGAGGCAAGAGGATCATGAGTTCAAGCCCAACCTGGGCAATTTAGGGACTCGGTAAGACCCTGTATCAAAATAAAACATTTTAGCCAGCTGTGGTTGCACACACCTGTAACCACCACTCAGGAGGTTGAGGCAGTAGAATCTCTGCCAATTCAAGGCCAACCTGGCCTACATAGTAAGTTCAACAGTTGGTTAAACTACATAGTGAGTTCTTGTTTCAAAAAAAAAAAAAAAAATTAAAATAACTGGAGATGTAGCTCAGTGCAAAGACCCTGGGTCAATCCCAGGTATCACAGAAAGAGATAAGACCAGGGGACCCTTGCGATGGAAAAGAGTCAATAATAGGACTGGCTTCTGGGGTTCCAGGGTTGAAGCTATTCTGAAGCCTGATCTGGGTGCTTGTTCCATGCTTGTGTTCGTCTTGAGACGCTTCTAGTTATTTGTCGTCTTCATGTTTTTCCTCAGTAAAAATTTTGTGTAACATGGTGGTGTATGTCTGTAATCCCAGCACTCAGGAAGCTGACACAGGAGGATCACTCCGAGTTCAAAGCCAGCCTAGGCTACACAAGGAGACCCTGTCCCACCCCACATACACACACACAAATGAAGCAAACAACGCAACACTCTTCAGTGTCCTTAAATCCAAACGGCCCACCAGTATCTACAAAGTCCTACATGGCTCATGCCAGTCTCTCAGGTCTCCCACATCTCACCTCCTTCTTGTCCCTCTCTCCTTTGTTGGGGCCAAAGGAAAGGAGAGAGACGTGGACAGGGTAGGCTGAGCGCCAGCTGCTGGCTTTGGAAAACAGCCTGTGGATGCTGAAACCTGAGGCAAAGTAAAGGATGTAAGGGTTTCAAGTCTGCTCCTGGACGCCCATCATGCCCCCCGCCCCCCCCCGCCACACACACAGCCCCCCCCACAGCCACGCACACACAGCCACACACACACA